>ML788886.1:169765-187785 GCA_009831015.1 Picea engelmannii
TGATAAAGTAAGGTGACAAAATCAAGAAGGAATATTTAAATGTTAAAGTATTGGAGAACTTTCTATTTATGGAAAGTGGTTAACCCTAAAATAAGGAAAATAGGTTAAGTGACCTAGAAATGGGTTAAGTGACATAAAAATGGATTAAGTGACCTAAAGGATGAAAGTATAAATAAGATAACAATGGTCTCTTGTAGATCATCCTTTTTGTGGATCAATGGAGAGCTTCTTGTGGGAATATATTTTGGAGTATTGATGGAGAGCTTCTTGTGAGAGCTTCTTGAGCATTTTTGGTGCGGAACACTTGAGAATATTGAAGATCTATAGGTGACTGAGGTAACCAAGGATATATAAGCCGAAATTCTGAGGAAAGTGAAGAAAAGAAGGCCGAAATGCAAGGAAGGAAAAATTCTTTTGATGGTGCTTTCTAAGGTATGTTATTTACAGGTCATCTCACCATTTTCGCTATAACCTTTTTTCTATAATGATTCAGATCCTGAAATTTCTATGCAAGTTAGAAAACATAGCCAAGTATATGTGGTTAAACATTCAGCTTGTGGGTCATTGTAGTTTTGGAGTTACACTCCGTGGAAAATAGGGTTTGTGGCTGGTCCTGAAACTAGTCAAAATCAGGTGTTTCGGGTAAAAACGTCATAAATTATTCATAACAGATCCAAATTCAGTGAGACCAATTGTGTTGGTTATATTACATTCTGTATTATTCTCTATAACATTTTTAGATCTATTCAGAAAATTTTTTGTGCGGGGAACGCTCTACAAGGTCGCTCTCTAGAATAAGCCAGAATTCAGCAAGGTATGCCATTTTTGCTATAACTCCTTTTTTGAGAGGTTCCAAGTAGTGTCACTTGGAGGAATTGCATAAAACACACTGAAGAACATTTTTTATTAGGTTTAGATCTTTATTCAGTACAGGTACAAAGTTATGATTATTTCAAGTTAGGGTTGTTGACTAATCCAAAACTAGTCATGGTTGAGACAAGAAGTTGATGAGTTGGCACATACATGCGGTGTATAGTTGATGATGCTGGTACATATTGATGAGTCATTGTTGATGAGTAGTTGACACATGATTGGTATATACTTGGTACATGGTTGTATTCACTTGTTTATGGTACAGATTGATTATAGGTTGTTTGGCACAGGTTGGTGCATGGTTGATGCTCTTGTTTATGGTACAGATTGATATCTGTTGAGGATGGTTGCCTCATCTCATTTGGTGCTGAGAATGAAAGTTGAGTCTTGCATATAGAGCTGGTGCTCTTGTAGATTTGTGCTCTATTTAGTTGTTTCTAATAAACCCCAAGGATTATAGTCCGTAATAAATAAATAAATGTACATACATCTTGTGTTCTTTATGTTCATTGTGGTGATGACTTGTTGATGATATATTGCTGATATATGTTGCTGATATGTGCTCACATATAACTGGTTATAAATGAAAACAATGGGTAATGAATAAATTTTGAATGCTAATTGATGAGTTTTGGTGAAAGAGGGAAGTTTTGGGAAAAAGAGCCCCACATTCATTCACCCCCCCTCTAAGTGTGGTAGGTGTGTCCAACACTGGACGACAATAATGCAATCCTTAAACAGTGAAGGCCAGAAATAAACCACTCGTAAGATCTTTTGGGAAATGGAATACCCAGATATATGACCGCCACATGATCCAGAGTGATAGTCATTCAAAGCTTTCTCAGCTTCATCATAGTTGAGACATCGTCGAAATATAGAATCAATACCAAGGTGGTAAAGGGTATCACCGAGGATGATGTATTAAAGGGTTTGATACTGTATACAACAACAATCTGTACTAGATAGATCAGACTGGAAAGTTTGAGTCTGGAGATAGATAATGATATATCCATACCATACGTCATCAGGGCTAATCAGAAAAAGGGATTCATTCGGTAAGGAATCCTCTTCCACATTTTGTGTTTTAGTTGAGGGAAGGTCACATATCAGTTCAACAAAAACCAAATATTTCTTTGACTTAGTGTGTTCAAACTCCAAGTCAAACTCCTGGAGAATCACTATTCATTTGGAGTACTTTCCCCCAAGCAATTGTCGAGTAAGGATATGTTGCATGGGGTTGCAATCAGAAATAAGGATGGTTTTGCATAATAAGATATAATTACGAAAACGTTGAACAACTTGAATAGCTACTAAGGCCAGTTTCTCCACATGTAGGTATTTGGTCTCGGTAGTCATAAGACTCCGACTAAAATAGTATATCACATGTTCTTCACGTGAATCATCCTCTTAGACTAATACCATAGCAATGATAGAGTCCAAAGTAGCTAAGTAGAGGAAGTAATCTCGGCTATAGTCAGGGGGAAACAGTAATGGTGTATGGGTTAGGGCAAGTTTCAAAGCTTCAAAGTTTTTGTTTGCAGTATCGTCCCATACAAATTCGTGACCTTTCTTGAGTACTCAAGTGAATCCTTTCGTCAGTTCAACGTAATTGGGGCTGAATCAACATAAAAAGTTTTCCTTCCCTTGCAAACTTTGGAGTTGGCGTAGTGTGGAAGGAGGAGGTAGATTAAGAGTAGCCTCAATCTTCAAGGAGTCTACTCGAAGTTAGCTAGACTCCACTCAAAAAACACATTTGTGTGGGTTCAAACTGATACGATAATAATGACAACGTAAGAAAATGGCCCTTAAATGTGTCAGGTGATCATGGAAATGCATGGAATACGTCAGGAGATCGTCAAGATAGGGCTGCACAATGTGCTTAATATCATGGAAAGCGTAACACATAGCACGCTAAAAGGTCGCACTAGTGTTCTTGAGACCAGAGGGTAATTTCTGGTAGGCAAAGGTTCCCCAAGGGAAAATAAAAGCAGTCTTGTGTTGATCCGCTTGTAAAATATTAATTTGATTATAGCTGGAGAAACCGTCCATCAAGAAGTAGATTTCACTCCTGACATAGTCGTCAACGATCTTGTCAACAAAAGGGGTCGGGTAATTATCTTTAGGACAAGCCTTATTTATGTCCCTATAATATACACAAATGTGGATGGTACCTTGTATCTTATTTATCGAAACAATATTGGATACCCAATCAGTCAAAGCCATAGGATAGACAATGCCAACTTTAAGAAGTTTTTCAACCTCAATCTTGGTAGCAACAGCTTTGTATGGATGTACTGGGTGAAGTCTCTGCCGAATGGGTTTAGCGTTTGAATATGTCTTAATTTCATGCACAATTATTTCAGGATCAATACCTGGCATTTATTCATAACTCTAGGAAAAAACTTCACGAAATTCTTGGAAAATGGATTTATATGTGTGGACCTCATCAATAGAACATGAGGCACCGATATGAACATTTTCTACGACTCTGGGTTTAATCGATATGTCAAGAGGAACGGTAGGTGAAATGTTACTCAAGTTCCCTTCATACAAAACATCATGTGTTGACTCAGGAATGAAATAAATAACAACGGTCAACAAAGTCGAAATCCATTGGTAGCTCTGTATGGTATCACATTCTAGGAAGAGGATAGAACAATGATGTCCATCATCCCATGGAGTGGCTTCCATAGACATGACTTACATGATCATCTCATCAGTAGGAAAGATTATGTGAAATGGATCAGGAGATGAATCATAGATAGAAGGAGGAGAAGGAGTTGCCAATTGAATAGCTTGATAAGAAAATTCAACTGGGATTAAAGAAATTTTATCACCGTAATGAAGAAAATCACCAGGGTTAGGCACTATCCATGGGTCATATGACTCAAGGGTTTCATGAACATTGGTGGAGATCATATTAATCGAAGCAAAAAATGGAGAAGGAATATCGGGTGGTGGGATTGGAAATGTACCCATCAAAGTTGAATCATTAAAAAGACCCACACTGACAATCTCGTAACCGGGAGGTTTTTTCGAGATAAAATGCACGTTGCTAGTATGGGAATCGGAATTAAAGAAGTTCAGTTGGTTGAAAGTAACCACCTTTCCTTGGTGCAGTAAACATATCACACGAAAAATGGTAGACACAATTGCGTGCATGGAATCGATCCAGCTACGACCAAGCAAAAGATTATAATTGAGAGGTGCATCGAAGACCTCAACTTCTACATTGATTGATTTAGATTCTAACGTAATAGACAAAGAAGGAAGAACACCATCAGGTTTAAAATATGTACCATTGAAGGCCTTAAGTGTATTGAGTGATCGAGTGAGGGCAGGAGAGCCAATAGCTTTCCAACAAGTAACAGACATAACGCAAGTTGATGCTCCTTCATCAATGACAGTTCTACAGATATTCTTGTTTTCAACAACAACTTGGATCTGAAATGCTAAATAGGAGGAAGCCTTGGAATGTGATCTTCCAAGTCAAAGATGATCAAATTAGTATCTGTAGGATCAATTCCACCAATGGCCTTTAACAGTGCCTTCTGTTGAGTAGGACAACTTTGAAGGACTTCGAGAGTTGACATCGCAGAGGGTGCTTGTGAAAGATATTCTACAATAATGTAGTTTTAAGAAGCACGTGCATGGGGATTGAACGCAGAATTTAAAACAACGCCCTTGGGAAGGGGACAAAGAACTGTATTATGACCCAGTCTTTTGAGATGAAGAGGACCGTTTGGAGGTGAAATTGGGAGAGGAGGTTGAACCAATGAAGGTGGTACATCATCAACTTTCTCCTTCGACAAAGAATAATCCTTGGCTCAATTTGCGATTGCAACTTCTTTATTTTTAGAGTCACTAGTACACATAAGGACATAAGATGAAGTAGAAGGAGAAGCTTGTTCATGAATGACCAGTTGGGTTTGCTGCTGAGAAGGGAAATATTGTTACAAAACAACAGGTGTAGAAGGATTTCCGATCGCTTGGAGGAACTTAGTAACCTCATCACATCATGGACAATCTTTTGTGTAATGATCATCACCAAAAATAAGGAAAGGGTAATGAGTTTTACGTTTATCCTTCTCATGAACGGTCTGCATTTTGGATTTATCATATTGTGGATTATTATTCTTTTCCTCCTTGTTCTTACCCTTCCCTTTCTTTTTATTTTGGTTTTTCCCGGTAGGTGTGGATTGAACCGAATTAACTTCAGTAGTCTTACCAGAGGAAGGAATAGGAGGAGGAGTATTCTATAAATTAGAATTATTGTATTTGGGATTGGTGTGACCGACATGCGCAGACTGGGTCTCAGCATGAAAGGTTCCAATCACACCATTAGTAGCATGAGAAGTTGTTGGAGGTGTTGAGGTAGGGTTTGTGGAAGGACGAGGAGTGTCAAGGATCAAATCGTAAAGTGTTCTTGTTTGTGAATAAATGAGATATAGATACTAACTAATAGCCTGCTCTTTAGTGACAACACCACCCATGGAGAAATCATGAGCGATAGGTCCAATGAGTGATTTGTTAAACCACTCAGCCAATAGTTGATCAAGAAGATGAACTTTGATTAAGCGTCTTCTCCTCCTCCACTCATGGATGTGATTAGAAATATGAGTGGATGAGGATTGTTTAAAAGAACTCAAAATTTTGGTTCTTGTCTTGTATCAAATTGGCAATTGGTAATGTGTCAAAAAGGCCATGGCTAGGGTGTTAAAGTCATTAAAGAATCCTCACAGTAACTTGATTTACCATTTTTCTTCTGAACCCATGAGAGTTCGTTGGAAAATCCTTAGTCTGATGGAGTCATCCATCAAAGAGTTGGATGAACACCATATATGGAAAGTCATAAAATGATTATTTGGGTCTTCTCCTTCTCTACCATCAAATTTAGGAATGTCGAAGAATAGTTTGGCCGGTATGATGGGCCAATAAGGATATTGTAGAATAGGATCATTCAAAATCCTAGACAAATCAAGTAAATCCAAAGTGGCTAGAAAGGGAAATTGTCGGTTCACTTGAGGAAACCAGTAGCTCTAAGGGGGAAGTCCCATAAGTATACTAGTAGGAACATAAACAGTCTGTAGATAATTAGACAATCCTGACAGATTCGGTTGTGGAGGATTTTGAGGCAGATAGCCCACAGGACTGGGTTGATTAGGTATGTTCCCTTGGAAGGGAACATTAGATTGAAAGTTTTGAACCCAAGTGGGATTCAAATAACTTGGATATGGTTGACCGAGGTTAGAGGGTACAAAAGAATTTACTTGAGGATGTTTCCCCCCAGACGGTTGTAGATTTCCTTGGAAAGGAACATTCCAAGGTTGAGATTGTAACACAGGTATGTTTTGTCCATAAAGTGGGTTATGGAATCCAACCTAAGGTTTACCCCCAAGTTGAGGTTGTCCCCTAATCTGAGGTTCTCCCCCAAATTAAGGCTTCCCCCCAGCTTGAGGTTGACCTCCAAGAGGAATCTGGAAACCAGAAGTGATAGAATGATTGGTGCCTCCAATTAGATTGGAGCCACTAGGGTCGGGATGATGAGATCTTCTTAACAAAGGTGGAGGAAGAATGTAAGGCCCTCCGGAGAGAACCTGGTTAGGTGTGGGAATGAACTGAGTCGCAGCATTGTACCCAGGAGGAACAAAATTCCAGAACCTCTGGATGGAACTTGGGTAGGGATAGCAATGGAAGTATTCAGAGCTTTATACCCAAGTGTAAGTGATGGATTTGGTCTAGGCGGAAGTGGTGTTCCAATAGGATCTTGAGTGATAACCACATTTCCATTAGAAACCCTGGTAGCTTGTGGGACCATAATAGAATGGGCCATCTGGAGAGGAAGAATCAAGTGAGAACCAACCAACAATTGGTCTAGAAATACGGTGACACTACTAGTAGTACCAGTAAAATGGTCTAAAGGTACCGTATAGGTAACAAACATCTCAAGCATTTGTGATGCCATAGGTTGATTAGGGCTTGCTCCTAGGTTGTCGTAAAGATCTCGTACTGTCAAATGGATGGAACTAGGATTAGAAGTTCCAATAGTATGAGATGGGGTCCTAAATGATTCACTTTGAAAAAGTGGATCCTCTACTCCAGATCCTACGTTAGGTCCAGTAGGTACTTCAGTATTATCAACAACCACAATTTCTCTAGACGAGTTCATCCGAAGGATATGCGGATCTCGTCTCACACTGAACAACGGGTTTTGGGGAAATTGGAACACCTCTAAGGAATCTGAAACAATTGAAAATCCTTCCAAAGAGTGTGTGCTTCCAACTTCAGAAGCTACTTCGTGGTTGACTACTCCCTCATGAGAGCCTTCTGGTGAATTAGGAAGCAAAGGGAGGTAACATTCTGGATCTTACTAGGGTATCCCTTGCATCCTATGTGAATGACAAAGGCTGATGTTGGCTAAACCAAGTAAAGAACGAAAAAAATATATGGCCAAATAAAGAAACAAATAGTACTCACTAATACAATCTAGGAATCAACCAAGCAAACAAACCTTCTTATTTCGAAGTCAATAGTTGGTGATGAAATCCAACGTCGTAAAATAAAGACAAGAAGGGGCTGGGATAAAGCGGGTGGAAAAGTTACGTTGACAACCTACTTAACAGACTTACACCCTGGTGCAAGCTCCCACACATAATCATGGGTATACCCTCTATTAGGTTATGAAAAAAGTACAAATATCCTCTTTATTCCCACAATTCATGATACAATCTTTATTGACTTTTCTGTTAATTAGGGATAAATAGGATAGAAAATGATTAATATGTCTTATAGTGATATTATTGAAGTTATGTTGAATAGATTCTAAAATACGATTGGAATTGTTTGATTCTATTACAGGATTGGATAAATATTGTCAAAACCAAAATAGCAAAGGAGATCTTGAAGATGCATGAGCTATTGGAGGTTAAGGACTTTTGGTGCAAAGTAGTTTTAAAGATGATTTTATTTTCTATATTGTAACTTTATAATAGTAAAGCAATCCTGAGGATCTTCTGATCCTCGGGATGGATTGATTTACTCAGATTATTTTATATATAGAGGATAATAGATCCTAAAAGACAATCTAAGAATTGCGTTCAAGTATTCAGACTCATAGTTACTCTATGCAAGAATTTTTTTTGAATGATGTACCAGTTATGAAGTTAATAAAAGCTTTGATCGTTTTCACCATTTCTACATACTGAGTTTCTAGTAGCAGTGCTTCTAAGAACCAAGGGCCCAGTCTAAAGGAGCTATTGTTTCAGCTGTAATTGTATCAGTCTAATTTATGTTTTGCGATTCAATTCTCTTTCACAATAGTTAAGATGAATGCATAAGCGTGTTAATGATTTCACACTATTTTGCATACAGAAGATAGACATTTCTTTTGAGTGTTAATGATTGTTGATTCCAACTTCCATTACTGTAGTTTGTTGCTTGATAGTTCCTCACATTTTCATATGCATTGTTCCTTTTACTTAGATTCGCATTTGTTGTTCCTTTCAAATAGATTACAGTTGTCATTCCTTTCAGTTAAAGTTACAATTTTTGTTCCTTTTCGTTCAATTATATTTGTTGTCCCTTTTGATTAAATTACAATTGTTGTTTCTTTCCATTAGAGTAATTCGCTATTTCCTTTCCAGCAATTCGATTCATAGTTAATAGTTAATTCTGCAAGTCTTTTACTTAGATTCAATTGTTGCTTCTTAGTTAAATGTATTTAGCAGATTAGCTAGTTCCTTTTCATTCACAGCATGTTAGTAATCAGATTTCAATTCTGTTAAATAAGATATTAGTCTTAAAATATTTAAATTAACATTTGAGGAACTTGATTGTGGATAAACTTAGGTTTGCTTTAGCTATGTGATTTTATCCTCTACAAGCTATCTGCATAGACTTTGCTGATGTTCTTGAGATAAAATATGAATCCTTAGGTTGATAAATTAATGTTAATCTAAGACTGGTTTTAGGACATATTTAGAGCCCAACACCCTCCAAGGAGCCTGAGTGAGTTTGGCTAATGTTGATTCCAGGTAGTGTGAATACTTTCCCCTCCACAATCAACTTGTGTAAAGACCCTAGAGATATAGGCTACTAAGGTTACCGACTACAACAATGATGCTTGTGGAAACAATGTCGATAGTCTGATCTACACGCAAAGGTAGAGTATCTAACCCAAAATCAACTCGAGAGGCTCCCACACATAATCGTCGGTATACCTTCAAGTGACCCCCAATAATACGCGCAATCTCTACACCAAGACCAGCAAAGCAGGGTGAGTAAATCTATCAGTATTAATGCGACCTTAGGTTTGACCCTTGTATGAGAAGGGCTTCCCAGGATAAAATGAAACAATTGGATTTGAACTCTCCCTATCACAAGATACTATTGTGTGTTTTGATGCTTTGGAGAGTGTGCCTTACAACCTATTCCAAAGCGCTATCCTAGCTAATGTTGGTGAAAAATATCCCTAGAAAATAAAAGTTACTAATAAATTTTAAATTTACGTTGTGTTTTAGAATTTGTTGTTTACTCAAAAGGGAGATGGACATGAAACTGATGAACTTGTGACCTTGACCCATTAAAATACAAAAAGAGATGAATGTGAAAATTTTCAATTCAATGAACTCTAATTACAGTAGGGAGAAGGTATTCTTTTGAAGTACAAAAAGCTACAAATTGCAATTTCTTAATTTCGAATGAAGACAATTCCAAATAATCATGAACTACAAAGTTTTCCAATTCTTCTCTTTAACAAATATTTTGAATGTAAAAAATTCCTTATGAGAGATTACTAAAAAGAATAAATGAATTCAATTCTTCCTTTGCAAAACAAAATCAAATATGTAATGATAAAAGGAAAATGTAATCCAAGAAAATCAAGACATTCTCAACATAATTCCCAAATCAAACTCGTAATATAGACAAAAATGAAAAAGACAAGAAAACATTTTGTCATATGAAAGTAAAAAGTGTCTCTTAAGCAACAAACAATCTACAAAATAAAATAATCCAAAATTTCATGCAAACCAAAGACCCTTTGTCAAACAAGCACCCAGATCAAGATCTAAGATTATATCCTTGTGACAATGATCAAAAGAAAAAAACTTGCAAAATGCAAAGAAAGACTTTCAATCACTAAAAAACAATCACAAGCAAGATTTAAACTCAGAGATCAATCAAACATAGGCATTAGAAGTACATCCCCTGCAACTAAGGAAAAAATGGGAGGGAAAAAGACAAATTGACTCACTCCAACAAAATCTACAGGAGTCGTCGTAGGCTGGGTATGGGACACAGTACGACAAGAAAAGGTCATTGTAGGCTACTAGCAGAGCATAGTGTGACATTGTCACACTGGATTGGTCAAGCATGATGCGGCGTCTGAGGGTCATCATAGGCTGCCAGTGAGACACAATGTGATGATCTCTGCAAATGAAGAAAAATTGGAAGAAAGACAAAAAATCTAACTGAACTTCTAGACCCAGGGAGTCCAAATGGATCACCCACAAAATCAGAGAATGAAATTTATCAGAGGAAGGTATTCTAAAGGAAAATGGGAAGAAAAAAAATCAAAAGGGGTTTGTATCCCTACTATGGTCACCAATTTTGCTATGGGACTTATCAGTAAATGTGGACATAAACAGATCTCCTTAGATCCACTTAGATCTAGAACAAAACAAAACAGAATATGACGCTTTCCCTGAGCTCTAACCATTGATTTTACTATTTAACAAGAGATGGGGAAACATGCCATTTAAATATCACTTCCTCTTGTCATTGTCATCCTAACTCCACCTCGGTGCTCCTGTGATATTGAATCCGCAAGAGAACACAAGCCAACCAAAGTGAAAGAAATATAATATACTAAAAAAGAACCTATGTATGTGATCAAGGAATCATACAATAAAACAAAGCAAGTTTTATGGGAAAGAAAAATATTACTGTATCATGATCAGAGAATTCTTTCTGATGAAAGAAAAAACCTATGTGATTAATCCAAAAGAATTCTCTAATCAAAACAATGGTCGCAAAAGCCTCAGAACAGAAATTACTGTATCATATTAAAATGAAAGTGGATATTACAACCAAATCTTTGATGTCACAAGGTCCCCTCTCGATGACCCTTTGCTCCAACACACACACACTTGCTCCAACCTTGAATGAAGAAGATCCATAATGTCTTGATGAACTGAAATGAATCTCTCAAGTATGAACTGAAGTATAATTCCTCATCCAATTCTTAGCCTATTCAACATTAATCTTGCTTGAATCAACCTTCATTAACCTTAGCCATTTTCCATGAGAGATCCCTCTTTATATAATGTGTGGGAGATATGGTTGAAGAGATTAGGATGATCCCACCAAATTAGAGAAGCAAGTAAGATCCCAACCATTCGGAGGCCACCTCATCTTCTAGAAGATCCCCTACTAGAACATTCGTGAAACTTGACCTTTTCTTAGCTTTTCGACATCGTCACACCCTATTTATATAGTAGCCTGTAGAGATGTCACATAAAAAATTGAGAGTAGAGGGAAATGATTAGGAATCATCTCACCCTGTGTATAGTGCAACATGTGACGACCTTCCTTAAAAGAGTTTTTGAGAAGAGAAAGCCAATTACTTTCCTCATGGAGAAAGGCTCTTTTTATATTTTCATGGGAACATGAACACATGTTATCAATTGATCACTGGGGTGACCAAAATAATGTGTAACAACCATGGCTTTGCCACCTTAACTTTTCCATGTAACCATCTACATGGACTTCATGTCATCCCCACGTGGAATATTTTTAGCATGACATCACATTCCTCAAGGTTCCACTGTGTCACGTTTCCATATCTAGATCCAACTTTCTTCAAAAGTCCAATTATTTGAATTATGGGATGTTTGATACTCTAGATATCATGTGATTCCTCTTTGGCTCATCATTCATGTGCTAGGTTCCACATCTGAGATATAGAATGTTTGAATAATTCCACTCGTGAATCTTCTAGATGTCCACTATTTGGATATCAAGGTTACTTCCGTGAGGTTCCAGGCATATCCAGGATTCAACTTTCTGGAAAAATTCGACTTACTTGAAATCCCATATTTTCACTAATTCAGATATTGCATGGCTCCGCATGTTGAGTTCCACAGGCCAGGACCACTCTAGCTCATAACCCACTGTAAGGTTCCCTCCATTGAGTTCTGTTCTATCTCACTGTTCAATGTTGGGTTCGACATCCAAAATAAATACTTCCTAACAAAGCCCATTTTTCCAAACTTCAGATGTCTAGTGTCTAGATTCAGGGTTCCACCTCCAAGTTCCATATCTGAGATATAGACATTTGATTAAGTCCCTCTTTGAAAAATCCAAGATCCTTGACTTTTGGATATCAGGGTTCCTCTTGGTTCGATTTTCATTCAAACTGATCATGTACTTGGACTTATCCATATATTGATTTTCTCCCTTAGCATATACAAAGATTCCTGCCTAGTCTCTGCTAGCTCTACACCTGCTAAACGATCTAGATATTGGGGTTTTTTTCCTTGACGTTCCTTTACAAGGATTTTGAGAGGAAAAAGGGAATCTAGGAAACTCATATTCCTCTACATTCACATCCTCATTAAATCTTTCTATGCAATCTTGTGAATTATATTTTTACACATAAACAATTCATGCCAATTCACAAGGTTTTTAAACCATCAATATCAGATTACTTGTGCATATGTTCATGAGAGGATAACCAACATGGAATGAACTTAATATATAGGAAAAATTACAAATTCATACATCCAATTAAATCCTCAACTTAATATTAATCTTATTTCCTTTCTTGGGCAAATCAAATATAGAAGATACACTACTTTGCATACATGAAACATAGGCATGCATTCATTCACTTTCCTTACATATTTCTGCTCATAACCATGCAATTCAATTGATTATAGAAGCATGCATATTTACATATTTTACAAGCATAACAAAGAGCACAATAGAGACTTATCTATTGCAACTGACTGAGGGTGATTTCTTTTCCACCCAACCATAGGCTTTGTTGCACTGTCATCTTTCTACAATAGGCCACCCTTGTGCCATACCATGACACCACTATGGAAACTCACATTTTCTCAATGAAACAAAAGGTTGGGTGTGAATACCACTCTCCTTCACAACAATTCACAATAAGAAAAACCTCCTCCCCGCCAAACCAAGGTTTTCCACAATGTTTCTCAGGTGCCTTCCCAACTGAGTAACCTCTACACTAGGGAGCCCCTTCTCTACTACATAGTCCCTTAGTTACCTCCCTTATTGATGCCAGGTTATTTTCCATTTAGCATCAAGATTTTGGCCCTCTATTAGGTCAAGTTTAGGGTTTATATACTCCAATATAGCATATATATTTCTCTTCTCTTACTATCTTCTTTACTATACCATAATTCTCTCCACCCCCACCTCTTCTTTACCCCTCATGGGTTTCTTCCTCATAAGGTTCTCAAATTCCTCTGTCTGAGGAGCTCATGGGGTCAAGGATGGTACCTATTGTACTTGGGATGATAGTCTTCAGTGTTCCAACCTTCTCTTTCCATACCTCTTTATTGTAGGTGGTTGGATAATCAACTACCAACCTCCCCTTCATTGACCAATTTTGGGAAATGGGAAGAGAAAAAAAACATAATTCAAATGAGTTGAGTCAATAAGGCTCTTGGGTGAAGGTTGACTGATTGGGCAGTAACTCACAATCCCCTCACTAGTTTTTTCGTGTGGTATCATGGTTAGTGTCGGTGCTCCATCCTTTATTTAGTTGTGTGACATATTTTATTAACAAATATATATTTGCAATTTTTATAGTCCATGGCATGGAAATAATATCTCCATGCTAAGATAAACCATTTCTAAACACAATTTATTAAAAATTAATTAGGGGATCAAAATGGGAGTGTGACATCCTCCCCCCCTTAACAAGAACACCCTCCTCTGTGTTCTTCTTCATATCAATGATCATTTCCATGTCTTCATCCTTTAGCTTCTTCAATAGTGTTCTCTTCATGGTCTGGTCCATATCCAAACTTCTAGCCTTTCAACACATGCCTACCACAATTACCAAATAACATGCATACTAGAACCAATTCAATGTATACGTTTTACCATTGATATTCATAATTCAGGGTGGAATCATACATTTTGGCGAAATACTTATTTATATGATCATGGATCTGCATCCATATGGCTACCACATTAGAACTCAACTCCTTATTTTATTTGGCATACCCAATGTGCTCATGATCCCAACTATCATGCTTATTCATTAAATTCTCCTCTTCCTTGCAGTGACTCACCCTCCAGGCTCATGCACCCCTTCTCTTATACATAGTCCCTCTGGTGATCCATCTTGTGAAGGTTTCCTCACATAGGAAGAGTACAAAGAATTATAGATTCTTATAGCTAATGAGTCCCTCTGGCTTTCTCTAACATAACATAGTACATCTCAATGGTGATCAATGTTATACCACAAATTTCCACATCAATTTCATTTGTGAGATGGTTTAGTCCTTTTCCCTATCTTGCAAACTTAAACCCATCCTCCATCAAAATCACCTAAACCGCTACGTTTTTGTTTCCATCCACAAGTCACTTGTTTGCACATGGGTCTGATAGGGTGGCTCTTTGAGGTTTTTAGATTTCGTTAAGGCATGTTAGGGGTCTTTGGGAAATTGATGAAAAATTTTAATCCTTTCTGACAAAGTGATATTTTGGTAGTGTTTTCACATAAGAAATAGCGTTCCCGCTACAAAAATGCATGCGTAAAATTTTAAAAAATATATAAATTTCCAAAATTAATTCCCAGCCCGCGCTTTTCAGTTTTTCAAAATTCAAAATACTTTCAAGTCGGTATATGAGTTGTCACTTAATCCTCATCATGATCACCCATGAATACTATGCCCAATATCTTAGTCATCTCCATTACTTTTCATCATAACCCAATTTTATCGTGTTTATCCTCTGTTTGTTGTGTAAAGAGACCAAGTTTTTTGAAACTGTAAGTTTCCTTCTTTTTTTTACCCTATTACAGAGATATCCTTCTCGAAATTATTGAGTCACGTATTGTCTCCGGAAATAGAGAGTCGAGTCTTAGGTTTTTCTTTTTTAGGTGAACTATTTCCAAATACAGTTGGTTGCTACAGAGTCTACCAAACGTTGCAGGGGCATCATGATCAAATGGCCCGAGCATTTACAAAGTATTTTGTTGATGGGTGAATAAGTTTATGTGATTGTGATCTATGTTTCATGTTCAGGGTTGTTCAACACTTTTGAAATTTATCAAGACTTCAACACTCTGTTCCTGAAGGATTTTTGTTCAAATTTTACAGTCGGGTTTATTTATTAAAAAAAAAAATTACGGACAATTATTTTGGTAGCGCTTGTCAACATTTAAAAAATGAAACACTACCAAAATGCATGTAATATTCAAAAAAATAGAATATGCATATTTTGAAGACAACGAGCTATTGAGTGAATCCCGAGGATTGTTTGGAGAATGATTATCATTTAAAACACCTGTCAACATCATCTAAAGGATGGGATTCATGAGAAAGTTCCAACAAATATTTGGTCAAATTAATCCCATAAATATTGGATCTCCAACAAATTTGCTATATTTTTCCTTTAAATATTTCCAACTGTTTTTTTTGGGGGGTGAGGTCAAATATGCTCTCGACTTCATCATCATCATCATCATCATCATCGTCATATATATATATATGAATGAAATGTAATGAGGGGTTGGAGAGACTGAGAGGCATTGGAGAGTGTGAGGCAAAAGAGAGTGGGCTTTATGTAATATTATTAGAAGGGAAATCCTGAATCTTTTCATGTTGTGATCATCATAAGGACTCTGATCATTTGAGTTGGATCATCATCTCATGTATTATTTTCTTCTTCTATGACTAAATTTGTTGCACTATTTCTAGTTTACAAGCTTCAATGCTTATGCAATTGAAGGCATCATTACATAGCCTATTGTTGTATTTTGTGTTCATTTTCATATTTGAATTTGTATGTCTAAAATCATTTTTATGAATTGTTCTTCATGTTGAATGAAATGTAATGAGGGGTTGGAGAGACTGAGAGGCATTGGAGAGTGTGAGGCAAAAGAGAGTGGTCTTTATGTAATATTATGAGAAGGGAAATCCTGAATCTTTTCATGTTGTGATCATCATAAGGACTCTGATCATTTGAGTTGGATCATCATCTCATGTATTATTTTCTTCTTCTATGACTAAATTTGTTGCACTATTTCTAGTTTACAAGCTTCAATGCTTATGCAATTGAAGGCATCATTACATAGCCTATTGTTGTATTTTGTGTTCATTTTCATATTTGAATTTGTATGTCTAAAATCATTTTTATGAATTGTTCTTCATGTTGAATGATCAGTTATAACTGAAAGAAGTAGTTTATGTGTTTAGCATTCCTTCCTATTTCTTCTTTTCATTTCTTCATAGAAATTTGCAACCTTGATCCATGTTTTATATGTTCAACTCCTTGGTCTTTGACATAACGTGCAAACCTGAAACCTTGGCATTGAAGGTTGATTAATAGATTGAGTTGCCTAACCTTTTCCATCTCCATCCAAGCAAGAAAATACCCAATTATTGAATTCCTTGACACTGATATCCTCAACAATCAATGAGGTTTTTTGAAGGAGTAACATCACCCATGTCCTCACCTTTCTAGTTTACAACTAGTGGATGCCCTCAAAAATATGAAAAAATAAAAATATTCCACATTTTTGGGTGGGTTTTTTGGTTGGGCTTGTCTCCAAAATTCCCTTGGCCTGTACAAAATAGAATTCAACCACCTCAACCTCTTGAGGATAGTATAAAATCACCTACGAGGGCATGTGTGAGGGGGACATTCTTGGTGCAAGATTATGTTGACAGTTTTGCAAGCTTCCATCCTTCCATGATCCCTTGAGCAACATCCCTATTCCGGAAGCTCATTTTCAAGAATTCCTTCCTCCCCTATATATGACCATAGGGTGTGTTACTATCCCTTCTAGGTCATCCAAGGAAGAGTCATCCTGCATAATTGATTCTCGAAGGACCAGCAGAGGAACCTGGGAAGTTGGCTTCAAGGTAGTGCCAACAATTAGAGTCAGGTTGTAAGTACCTACTCATATTTTTTTCAATAAAATAGTTCTCTTTCCTTCCATATTTATGTAATATTGTTCAGTATATTTGTATATGCTTACTTTCTTTACATATATGAATTTTATTATTACATGTATGACTTGTTTTCATAACTACCTAGTGGTAGCATAGACTTGATCTCCTTTTGCAGGATGATATCGACAGAGATCAGGAGTGAATCAAAGGTCAAGAGTGGGGAATGACATCAAATGATAGGATACAAGGTGTGACCTCTTATATTCTCTTTTCCAAAAACAATTATTTCAATACCATTTTGTATGTGTGAGGGTGGGGTTTGTCTTTTGAATACAGTCAGGGTCTGTTGTGACATGACCCAAGGTAACAAAGAAAAATCCCATAAACAGTCATGGAGTATCATATGGTTTTAATGTCACAACAATGACCTATTTTTCGTGCTTTCTAGCTCAGTAGCTATCATCTGTCCTTTCAGGATGACTTTTCCATCTCACCTATATCAAATGCATACAATTACTGTGAGATGCCATTATAAAAAATTCAACCAATTTTTTTTTAAATATGATTTCCACACATATCAAGTTCCACTAATCAAGTTTATTTTTTCTCCATATAGGAACTCATATCCCACAAGTATGATACTTCATTTTCATAACATTTTGGCTCTTGTAGTTGTTGGAATTGACCTTCCTTATGGATTTAGATTGTTGCCATGTCCAAGACTAATATTTATTCAATTCTCAATCCTTCATACAACCAAAAATATTGTTAGTTTCCCATGCACATTATACTTTCATTGAATAGTTAGAGTGGCTCACCATGTGATCTTAAATTTGTGCGTACTAATAATTGCATCACTTCTATTTGTCAATCATATGAAATGGAATGAGAGTATCATTCCTCACATGTGCATTATCTTAGCATACTGATATTTTCATAATGCAATCAATCATGACAAGAAACTCAACCAATGTGCCAATACCCATGGTC
>ML788886.1:200068-237503 GCA_009831015.1 Picea engelmannii
TTAAAACTCTGTCCATTGATCAACTTCTAGGAACTCTAACTACATATGAAATGAGAATTAACAAAGATAAATCCAGTACTAGAGAAGCATCTTTTAAAGCAGACAAGAATACTGATTCAGAATTAGATGATATTGAGGCAAAACTTGTGAGAAGGTTAAAGAAAGGGCCAGGAAAATATCAAGGGAAGTTGCCCTTCAAATACTTTAACTGTGGTAAGATAGGTCATTTTGCATCTAAGTGTCCCCATTAGAAAAAGGACCAGAACTCTGATGATGAAAAGAAGTAAAAATACAAGAAATATAATAAGAAGAAAAGTTTGGTTGCAAATAATGAAAATTCCTCAGAAGACATCGATAGTGACTCATCCTGTGAAGATAAGGAAAATGACTTCATGCTTATGGCCAAGGAGGATTATGATAATAAAAGCACAGGCAGTGATGATAATGATGAAGAAGCTTTGGTTGATTTGGAAGGAGAACTGATCAGTGCACTGGAAGAAATTGATAGACTCAAAACTAAGAACAGAAAGCAAAAACAATTGTTGACACAGTTCGAGAAAGACAGTAAAAAACCTGATGAAGACTTTGCTCTGCTGAAAGTGGAATTAGAAGAGGCAAAGAAAATAGAAGACATACTGAAACAACAATTGTCAGAGAAGAAAGTTAGGTGTGAATCCTTAGAAGAAGAAATAGTAAAAGCTAGAAAAGAAATGGAGAAATTTAAAGGATTGTATCATCAAAATCTGCCAAGTATTAAAACCTCAGAAGAATTAACCTCCATTCTAAATCAGCAAAGAAATTCAAAGTTGAAAGTTGGATTGGGATATGAAGAAGGATCAAGTAGTGGTCATTCAAGTAATACAGAATCTATCAAGTTTGTCAAATCCTCAAACATAGACAACAGTCACTCTGCAGAAACAAAGAAGGAAAATCAGCCACCAAGAAGAAATGAAAGAAAAAGTCCCAGAATTGGATTTGTAGACCAGAAAGATTATTGGCATGACAAAATTCGACCTCCTCAAAGAAGACAGATTTTTTCAAGGTACAAAGAATTTTTCTATGGTTATTGTTTTCTCTACTCTAATTTTGGTCACAAAGCTATAAACTGTTCTTTAAGATTTAGATATGAACAATCAAGATATTCAATGAATAACTATCTTCCACAACAAACATTGAGACAACCAAGCAACAAACAATCACATATTATAAATCATGTGATGATTGGGAGAAGGACACAAGTGAAACACAACAATAGATATGAGCATAACAATCGTTATGATCTATTATTCAGTGAACCTGAATGTTACAACTGTCATAACTATGGTCATAAAGATGCAGACTATCACTTAAGGAAATACAATTCAGATGTGATCCCCACTATTGAAAATGTCAAAGTTTGGAAGAAGAAAGTAGTTGACAAGTGTGGACTAGTGCTATCAGCCCAAAGGAAAAATAATCCCTGGTATATTGACAGTGGATGCTCCAAACACATGACTGGAGACAGAAGTAAGTTTCTAACTCTAAGTGATAAGAAATCAGGGAATGTAACTTTTGGAAATGATGCACCAGGAAAGATAAGAGGTAAAGGAATTGTAAGTTTGTGTAATGGAAAAAGAAAATCTCAAGATGTGTTGTTTGTAGAAGATTTGAAACATAATCTGCTTAGTGTCAGTCAAGTTTGTGATTGAGGATGTGAAGTTGTTTTTACCTCTAAAGACTGTAGAATAAAATATGTGGATTCAAGTCAGGTAGTTGCAAAAGGTATAAGAACAAAAAACAATGTCTATGTTTTAAAAGAAGAAGAAGAAGAATGCAACTTAAGCAAATATGATGAAAGTTGGTTGTGGCATAGGAGCCTTGGTCATCTAAATTTTGATCACATAATCAAACTCAAAAACAATGGGGCAGTAAAAGATCTTCCAAAGATATCAAAGCCATATGAATTTGTTTGTAAATCCTGTCAGAAAGGAAAGCTTACTCCTACTCAGTTCAAAACTAAAAACTTTCCTTCAACAGAAAAACCTCTCCAGTTAGTACATATGGATCTATGTGGACCATCAAGGAAAGAAGGTACATGAAAATAAAATTACTTTATGTTGATTATTGATGACTATTCTAGACTAACTTGGGTTGCCTTTTTGAAAGAAAAATCTGAAGCATTTGAAAAATTCAAAGTATTTAAGGCTCTGACTGAGAATCAAACAAGAAAAATATTAAAGGCAGTAAGGTCTCATAGAGGAGGAGAGTTTAGGTCTGGGAAATTCAAAGAGTTTTGTGATAAACATCGGATCAAAAGAGAGTACACAATTCCAAGGACTCCACAGCAAAATGGAGTTGTTGAGAGGCAGAATAGGTCAGTACAGCAAATGGCAAGACCAATGATGAATGAAAGGAACATACCTCAGACATATTGGGTGGAAGCAATTCATACAACTGTTCATATCCTTAACAAAGCTCATCTCAGACCACACAGTGACAAGACCCCTTATGAACTTTGGTTTGGAAGACTTGCTTCAATCAAGCATTTTAAAGTCTTCGGGAGTAAATGTTATATCAAGAACAATGATGAAAATATTGGCAAATATGACGACCGGGATGATGAAGGTATCTTCTTGGGTTATGCTACAAATAGTAAAGGGTACAGATGCTACAATAAGAGACTGCACAAACTAGTTGATTGTATAGATATAAAAGTTGATGAAGAAATCCCAGTTAGAAATGTAAGCCGTGTTGAACCAAGAACAAAAGATATAGTTGAAGATGAATATGAACAGGTCCAAGGATCAGAAAGAGAAGAGTCTGGATCAGATGAATACACTAATATTCAAACTGACACAAATAAGCAAAAAGAAGCAAAATCACCTCTCAGAATTATTAGAAAGAATCATCCTGAAAATTAGATAATTGGGGATATAAATGAAGGAGTTCAGACAAGAAGGAAATTGATTAAAGACTCAGAACAATCTCATGTTTCCTTTTTATCTATGACTGAACCTAAAAATTTTGAGGAATCTAGCCAGGAAGATAATTGGATTAGAGCAATGAATGAAGAGCTTGATCAGATTGAGAAGAACAATACTTGGGAGCTTGTTCATAGACCTGAAGATAAGAATGTAATAGGTTCCAAGGTGTTCAAGAATAAAATGAATGAAAAAGGACAAGTTGTTAGAAATAAAGTTAGATTGGTCTATAAGGGATATGCACAAGTTGAAGGTCAGGACTTTGATGAAAATTTTTCACCAGTGGAAAGATTGGAAGCTATCAGAATATTTCTTGCTTATTCATGTCATAAGAAATTCAAAGTTTATTAGATGGATGTTAAGTCAGCATTTCTTAATGGAGATCTAGAGGAAGAAGTATATATGGAGCAACCTGAAGGATTTTCTTTGATAGATAATCCTAATTATGTTTGTAAGTTGAAGAAGGCCTTATATGGACTAAAACAAGCACCATGAGCTTGGCATTACAGACTAGACAAATTTCTACAAGAAAAAGGGTTCAAGAAAGGTACTGTTGACAATAACCTTTACACTAAGTCTGAAGGTGATAATTTACTTGTTGTTTTGGTTTATGTAGATGATATTATTTTTGGTTGTACTAATGAATCATCTGTCCAGTGGTTTGCTAATTCTATGCAAAAAGAATTTGAAATGTCCATGATAGGATAACTGTCATATTTTCTTGGCCTACAAGGTAAAACAAAGCTCTGCAGGAATTTTTATTTCTCAAGAAAAATATTTGAAAGAGATGTTGAAGAAATTTCAGATGGAAGATTCTTTTACAGTTAGCACACCTATGGTGGTTGGTTGCAAGCTGAGTAAAGATGATATCTCACCTGATGTTGATCAAAGGACATATCGCTCTATGATAGGCAATCTTCTGTACATCACATCATCCTATCCTGATATAATGCAAGTTGTTGGCATGGTAGGTCGTTTTTAGTCTGCTCCTAAACAAAGTCATTTGGTAGCCGTCAAAAGGATATTTAAATATTTGAAGGGAACAATGACTTATGGTCTGTGGTATCCTAGAAATAAGAATTTCTAGTTAACTGCTTATTCAGATGCAGACTGGGCAAACTGTATTGATGAGAGAAAAAGCATCAGTGGAGGAGCATTTTTTCTGGGTGACTCATTAGTTTCATGGCTTAGTAAAAAGAAAGGATCCATTTCATTATCCACTATAGAGGCATAATACATTGCTGCTGCTACTTGCTACACACAAATTTTATGGATGATACAAACTCTTGCAGATCTGAAGGTAAATTACACTGATCCCATTCCAATTCATTGTGAAAAGACCAGTGCCATTAGTGTCTCCAAGAATCCTGTTCTTCATTCCAAGACTAAGCATATTCCAATCAAGTACCATTTTCTCAGAGAACAAGTTACAAACAGAATTGTTCAATTGAATTATATACCTTCTACAGAACAGATTGTTGATATCTTTACTAAACCATTAGCAGCAACCCCTTTTGGATATCTTCGTCAAAAGTTGGGGGTTATAATCTCTTGTGTCTAATATGTTCACCTGGTCAGGGGGAGTAATTATTGAATATCTGGTGTATTTCGAAGATGCTTATAGTCGACAGGGGGAGTATGTTTTGCAACAGATCAGGGGAAGAATGTTTCTTCTTTGACATTGATGTTAAAGGGGGAGAAAAGAGTTTGGGAGAGGAGATCTGAATGCATGTGGGTGCTTGTGTTGCCATCAATGCCAAAGGGGGAGATCGTTGGCAAATATTTAACAGACAACGAATGGAAAATATTTAACAAACAGTGAATGCTTGTCATTGATGGCAAGTACATCAATGAAGATGGCATGAGTACAGAAAGTTTGTAATAGACAGGAAAAAAGAAGATAAGTTCAGGAAGATTGAATGATCGAAGGTAATGCAACCAGGAAAACATAATATAAGTTCAGGTTGATCGAATGATCGAAGGCAACGCAACCAGGAAAACAGAAGATAAGTTCAAGTTGATTGAATGATCGAAGGACTGTAAATCTTGAGAAGCATTTCTGATCGTTGGATCCATTCAAAATTCCTGAAAGAACGAGGGTCATCAGATCTGAATGTAGATAAGAAGAGATCGTTGAAAAGGAGGACAGATCTCAGGCATTAGATCCAAGCATAGGATCCGACCATCGTTGGATCAAGAAGAACCCGCATGTCCTTTAAGGTACAAGGAGAAGCGGGCGTAATTGTGATATGCAAAATCATGACTTAATCTGAGCCATCAGATCAAGATTGAATCTAGACCGTTGATCTCAGTCCATGTCATAGTTTCATGGATCGAGAGTTGAAGAGGTAAAAAAATATTAACATCGAGAATTGCGAAATCACGATATGTGAAATTGCGACTTAATCTGAGCCGTCAGATCAAGGTTGAATCTGTACTGTTGATTCCAGTCCATGTCAGGGTTTCGAGGATCACGTGTTGGAGATGTCAAAGAAACAATGCAACAAGAATGTCGATTTCGCAATATGCAAAATTGCGATTCAATTGCAGCCATTGAATCAAGCTCAGATCTGGACCGTTGATCTAACTCCATGTCAGAGTTTCGGGGATCGAGAGTTGGAGATGTCAAAGTTTATTAACATCAAGAATCATGATATCGCGATATGTGAAATCATGATTTAATCACAGTCATTGAGTAGAGATCAGATCTGGACCGTTGATCTAACTCCACATCGAAGTTTCATGAATCGTGACATGGAGAGGCAAAGAATCCAATGCAACAAGAATGCCGAAATCATGAAATCACGATTTAATCATGGCCATTGAATCAAGATCACACCTGGACCATCAAATCACAAGACATGTGGCAAGTGATCGAAATTTCACTAACCTGGGGTCAACGAAGCATAGTGTTGAAATTCACGAAATGAGAAATCGTGAAAGCATTTTTTCATAAGTGCTTGGTTATGACCATAGTCATATTGGGGAAGGATTTAGTGCAGAAAAGTTCTATATCAGAACTTCAGAGATCGTGAAATGAAGTGTCGAGACACTTAGCACAGGATTGCCGAAATGCCAAAACCCGATTTAAATGCAATGTCAATAAAGTTCATCAAACGAAGCAGATAAATTGGAATATGATCAGAAGGTTACTGTTCTCTCTCACATAACCCCTCAGTTACGAATCTGTTAGTGAAACGGATTCATGATTGCGAATCTATTGGTGTTTCAGTTGCTCAGACAGGTGTCTTTCTTTTGCCTACGGAAATGTGAAGTGCAACCACTGTGGAGGTGTGTATAAAAGAAAATGAGACAGACTGTGTGTGGTTGGTTGTTCTGTATGAGAAAAGGATGAAACTGTAAGAAAAGGAAAATGAGAGGATGTGCAGGAGGAGATTGAGCATATGTGCAGTCTGAGATGAAATGCAGAGCAGAATAACAGAACAAGTTGAAGAAGAGCAGAATGACAGAACAAGTTGATGCAGAGCAGACCTGCTGAACAGAAAGAGGAAGAAATGAATTACAGTACAGTTAGAAGATGACCAGATGTACAGAAAAAAGAAAGATTGGTAAGAATTGATGTATCTGTGTAGTTGAATGTTTTTATGTTCATTTATGTTCTAGGGAGTTTGGGAGGTGCTCGGAAGGACTGTTTTCCTCAGAGGTTCAAGTGGGAGCTTGAACACAGGAAGTTGTAGCTTCCATCTGGTTGCAGCCAGAGAAACCAGAGTGGCAGGGTGGTGCAAGGGAGAACAAGTGTTCTCTGTTATACAGGTTGGAGCCTGTGTAACTGGAAGTTGGTGCTTCCATCCAGTTGGTGCCAGAACATATATGGAGTTGGTGCTTCCTTGTAGTGGGTGCTAGAGAAACCAGGGAGTTGGTGCTTCCTTCTAGTGGGTGCTAGAGAAACCAGAGAGTTGGTGCTCTCAAACAAGTTGCAGCTTGTAAAACAGAGGTAGCAGCCTCGTATTGAGTTGGTGCTGAATTAAAAGATGATGTACAGAACTTAAAAGACTGCCTATCATTTCGAAGAAGAAAAGGTTTTCTCCCTTTATGGGTTTCCTCATGAAAATCTGTCTCTGTGTATACCTTGTGTGTGACTGATGCTTTTTACTTTTACTGTCCATATGTTGTATAATGTTGATGATCACTTGAAGAAAGATTAAGAATGTTTTAATAGACTTAATAATGTTTAAGCTCAAAGACAATTGATTCACCCCCCCTACTCAGTTGTAGTAGTAATTTCAACATCCCTTGCATAAAGGTCTTGTAGCTTGTCCCAGAGCTCTTTTGATGATGCACATGATCCCACCTTGGATTTCACTGAATCTGTCAATCCATCCAGGATGGTATCTATTGCCAATTTGTTGTTCCTTTTTTCTTTCTTCTGAGTTGCAGTCTTTGGTTTCTTCAAAGCATTGTATCCTGAAGCAACTGAGAACCAAAAATCTTCCCCAAGATCTTTCAAGTAAGTTTCCATTCTATTACTCCAGTATTCAAAGTTGCTTCCATCAAATGGTGGAATCCCATTTGAAATTTTGTCTTATGTTTCTTATTAGAATATTCCTTCCGGTGGTTAAACCGTACTGAAGGTAACCCTCTCTGATACCATTTGTTGATACTGAGAGGGGGGTGAATTAGTATCAAGTATAATTTAAAAACCTTTTCAAATTATACTTAAACCATTCAATTATATCCAATGAGAAATGAACAATAGTATAAGAGTTACATCAATACACCACAATACACCATGCACAATATATGATAAATAATCAATAGTTATTGTTCAAGGGAAGTAATGACTTCCAAAGGTGGCTACAACTTCCAAATATAAAGGGAGGAATAAACCTCCAAGAGGAAGATAAAATCCTCCAATATCAAGAGAGGGTTGACCTCTCCATTCTTGCCCCTTCCTTCCACCCAAGAATGTATGAGAGATAATAAAACTTTACATTAAATCATCACCATCAACCAACCATCACATAGAGCTTGATAATGCTTCCTGAGACTTCTTCAACTTTTGTAATTCTTCAATTCTTGGAATAATCTAATCCTATAGATAATATTACTCAATGTATTCTCTGAAACTCCTCCAATTTTCATTCCTTGAATCCTCCCCAAAAAGAAGTTATAGAGAGAATGGTAGACTTTATTCAATTCTGGTTTATTCAGGAGAGAGAACTTGTACAGAATACCTCGCGCTCAATATTTAACATTAGACTCTAAAAATCACACACAAGAAACTAAATTTCGTACTCTTTCTAATGAAATTTGTCTCACTTCATTTGGATTCTCTATGAATAAGTTATGACTATTTTACCCGGAACACTTGTTTATGACTAGCTTCAGGACTGGTAAAAAACCCTATCTTCCATAGAGTGTATTTCCATAATTTTAGCGAATCAAGAGATAAAACTTTTACAATAGGTACCTTGATATGTCTTCTTAATACCATATCAATTTCACCATCTGAATTGTTCTATAAAAAAAGTTATAGAAAAAATGGTAAGATGACCTGTAAATAACATACCTTAGAACACATCACCAAAAGACTTCATCCTCCCTTGAAATCCAACCTTCTTTACTTTTGATTTCCTATGAAATTAGAATTATGTATAAAAATGAATGTATAATTATATGTATTTATACTATTTATGTCACTTCCTTTTAACATTAGGGACAACCTAACACTTTCTTATTTTGTAATTCTTTTCTTTAATTATCTTCATGGCCTACATGTACTTCCTTCTTCAATTCATTTTGTCATCTTCAAAAATTCATTTCTCCTCAATCATGAGGATCCATGTGATGTTCCACATACCACCAGAAACAACATGATGTATACTATCCATCCATGGGTGTTGTATCTACATGTGCATTGTCCTTCATGTCCAAATACCTTTATCAATCTTGCGGTCCAAAACCAATGAATAGGGTTGACATCAATGAAAACAACCATTCTTCCAACATCTATTGCCTCTGCCATTATTGCCTCTGCTAAAGAATCTCATCTTGGAGAAATATTCCAACATGTCATGAAAAAATCTTAACAATCCATGCATGAAACTCTACCTAAATAAAATAAAAAAGTTGGCTCTATTATTCACCACAAAACACATGCAATTCATCCATTAACACCTTAAAACTTCATCATCAATTGCAACTTGAAAAGGGAGTGGTAGGGATATTGGGAATATGAGGGGTTTATAATGTGCGAAAAACGGTAGCATGGATGGGGAAATATAAATGAATATTGTTCAAGCAAATGTAGAAGTAACAGAGACCGTATCTAAATCCAACCTTCCAAACACGAGTCATTAACCAACTTTTATATTAAACTTTTTTCTTTCCATAAAGAATTTTAAATTCATAGTAACAAAACAGGGAGTGTTTTAATGTATTTGGGACGATGAGGGGAACATAGTGAGCAAGAAATGGTATAATGAGAGGGAAAATGATTATTTTTCTATTACATGCAATGATACCCCAAAAAATGCCATTGTAATCAATAATTTCCAAAACTTTTCTTTGTTTAGTAAGTCAAATTCAACACACTAATATTTCAAAACTCGAGGAAAGATCCAAGACTATCCATTGTACACTTTTATTTCCTTTATTCGTAGATTTTTTTTTTATAATAGATTGTCAACAGAGATATTCAACACTACTAAAACCAAACCACATCAAGCGGGTGATGGAACACAACATAGTCAACAATTCTTCAACATATGAGGCAGGTGTCATAACTTTCAATGTTTGTTGTGTAACAGACCGTGTTCAGAACCCAATGGTGTTACTATTCTAACATCATACATTTAAAAAATTGGCAAAACCCCATGGATACATGATAAATAAGATGTGAATATCCAACCTCTCCAATGTTGGATTAACCACTGATAAAAAACATTGAGCTCAAAGTTTGAAATTGTGACTCATCAATAAAAGAACTGAGGTCTGGGCGAACATGAAGGTGAACACTTCAATGGTTTTTCAAAAAAGAACACTTTAACTATATCTTATCACAACATAATTTCCACAAACATCTCCATAGACTCCTCATGGCGACCGCAAGAAAATATGCCCATATATATACAAACAATTGATAGGCAGTTTGAAGGAGCTACAAATATTTCAAGACTGGGTAATGGAATTAATCAAACAATGATTATTTTATATCATAGGGGGAAGAAAACTCTCTAATTTTAATGACCAGAGACGAGTGAAACTCAAACAATATTTTCCATAATTATTTTTCTAACAGGAATAGCAACAGAGTAACCACATATTCTAGACACAATTTCATTCAAACAAAAAGGAAATTTCGACTATGAATCATCTTGAACACTTAAACACCAATAGAGAGGAACTCCATTTAAATGCCATTACAAATTTCATACCCACATGCATTAAAATTTGAAAAAAAACCAGTATGTAAGCAAATGCAAGAGCCAAAATTATGATTTAATTTTGAGCAGAGCTATATTTCATGGATGGAGCAGTAGGAGCTTTCATACATGTATGTTTAATGCCAGGGAAAACCACAAACATGACTATTTCTTCCAAGGCTGAGTAAAATGGAGGCAACACCAACCAAGAAATCAAAAAAATGTGAACCAAGTGAGGGTGGCGACCTCAAGGTATGGTTAGAGAGACATGTAGTAATTACACATCATATCTTACATTAAATCTATCAACCATAACCTAGTATGAGCACACTAACATCTTCAGTGCATAATCCACTATAGTTATCAAACAACAATTCAATTCAAAGTCAAGTTTGCCACCTTCCATAAAGTTTTCAAGTTTAATGTGCATGCTTAATACTTAGCACAAAGTATATTGTATGTCCCCCATTTTTTTTCTATAGAAGCATTTACACCCTTCAAAATTAACCAATGTCCATGATAATCACAAGAATTCATAAGTGAAATATTCCATATCCAAATATATCCCATGCTTGGATTTTAAATCAACCAATCAAAATATATGTGCAGTAGAATAAACCAAGATGCTCATTAAAACAACATATTTTCCCTTTGAATTAGATTGCCAATAAACCTATCATTCTCCCATTTTGCTTGGAAAGTGGTTCCAAATTTTTAAAACTATAGAGTCATTTCTACAAAAATAGACATGAGTGCAACAAAAGATGAGGCATCCTTCATGATCATTCACATACAGGGTCCCACCTATCTAGTATATTATAAATTATATATAAATAATAAGACATTGCAACCTATTTGTAGGCAGGGATCAAGTTGTGCTTTTTTGGCATCAACAAACTGGCGACTCCACAGGGAAATCTGTTCTCAACAAATTTGGGAACTCGTATTTTTTTGGTTTCGTGGACCAAGAGAAATAAATGATTGGAAAACAACTGGAAAGAATAGTTATGCAACAGGGGGGAAAAGATGATTTAAGGGGAATAATGAAATGAGACTTTGGGAATAACTTATGGAAAGTGATACATATGAGGGGGTTTGGTCCTGTATGCATAACATTTGAACAAGGAATAACAAATAGTTCTTATTAAAGTTTCAATGAGAATGCCTCTGATATGCTCTTTGATATTCTCAAGATGGAGGGAAGAAAGGGATAGCAGAAACTGGGAAGAAGACAAATCAACTATCCTACAACAGTATTGAAAGAAAAAAGCAAGCTTAGCGATGTCTGAAAGGAGGAAATCGTGACAACTGTTTATACCTTATTTTTTTATTGATCAACAATACTTACAGAATGACATGGTTATGGAAAAACGTATTCAGATTTTATTTCTGATAATTATGAAAAACAAAACAACATAAATAAAAAACTCAACAAACCAAAGTAAAAAGAAAACATTAAGGAAAAAACTATATACATTAGTCATTTTTTCATAAGGGTTAAGGATCAAGTTGGTTCCACATAATGTTTCAAGTGGGAACCATTAGTAGTGTAAGAGAATAATCGCTCTTTCAAATCTTTCAGAATGTATGAGTTTGTGCCTAGGACAAAAGCGATTTTGAAAGGACCTAGCCATAATTTTTGGAACTTAGAGTGTCTTCCTTTCTTAGCATGGGCTATAATTAAATAATTATTATATATTCTATATGCCTTATATATTATATAACTATTTTTCCTTCAATAGATTTTTCTCCTTCAACAACTTTTGCTCGTCTGCTAAAATACTAATTCACGGTCTACTGCCTTCTTTTTATGTTCTCCAAGGAAAAATTCTTTTTTTCTTCCAGGGCTAACAATGCATTTATCCTTTGGGGAACATTAGAATAATTTAATTCTTATATTTGTAACATCATTCGTAAGGATGTGTTGATGGGCGAAAATGTCCGTCCGTCAATTGAGAGAGTGGAACCGGTCCGGGGTTGTCTAATAACCCAAGCCATTTGGAATGAACCACCCTGACGAGTTTAACGGCTCCATTGGACGCTCTAAGGTCCTAAGAAAACCAAAAATAAAACTAATCTAAACTAAATAAAACAAGTAAAACAAACTAAACAAATTAACTAAAACTAAAATAACAGAAACTAAACTAACTAACAATAAAAAACAAACTAATACACTAATCTAATTAAAACAAACTACTAAATTAAACTAAAACTAAATCTAAACTACACTAACTATTATATATAATCTAATAATTACTATTACACTAACTCCAATAATTATTCGTCTAACTACTTGTTATAATACAGATTATTCACAAATATACAATATACACAACTTGCAGATTTGAATAAAACCTGTAAAAATCATTTGCTTTCTGCCCTAAGACAGCCAGGAATCTTTTTGATTTTTTATATTTTGTGAAAAAGAAATAAACATTACTGAAATTAAACAATCTAATATATTAAACTGAAATTAAATAATCTAATAAACTAAACACATATATCTAAATAAACAAATGAAAAACTGACCTGGAAACGCTCCAAGTCTACCCTGTGTATGATGACTTCAAAGCTGGTCGGAGGAAGGAAACTCGCACCGGTTAGTCCATAAGATTCTCGTAAATGATAGGCTGTGTTGCTCTTTGAATTGGTTTACAGGACAAATAGGACATAAAAAATCATAACAACTATAAGATTTATAAATTTCTGCAATAAGGGAAACCTGTTATGCAAAAACTTATATTTAATAATTCAACTTATGAAGAAGATAAACCTGTCATTCACAAACTGAATTAAACAATTGTTATGTCTTTCATACACTTGGAAGAAACCAGATACGGATTAGAATGATCAAAATTATATCATTTGCACATGATTAAGATAGCTAAACTAGTGATTAACCAGATACAAATTGATATACACAACATGAAACAAAATGTTGATATAATGAGAAGCTAAAGCTGTGACAAAACACCAAATTCTGCTTCAGTTTGTATTAAAACTCCATATCCTTGTTCTCCCATGAATGAGGATAATTCTTATTACAAAAATAATAAGTATATATAAGTTTCTCCACAAGGTAAAACCTCCTTGTGGATAATATCAAATTGTTTTACATAATCTGGGAGATACCCAAAATCAACTAAACTAGGAAATAAAAATTGCAAGTGAAATCTTTGAAATATCCCCTAACTGCTCATCAAAACCACTGCCATTTCGAATTGATCTGCAACAGACCAAAAATAACCAATTAGAAAGACATTTCATTAACAAAACAATAAAAAATTGATCCTACAGACTTAGCTACAGAATCATCTGATTATGTAGCTAGTCTAAAATAGCATACATGACTAGATAGAAATCAAATCAAATCTTTTTAAAATAATCCAATCCAATTTTCTTTTAATAAACATTAAAAATGAATCACTAATGGTTCAAATGATTTTATCATTTAAATTAAATAGAATCAAAAGTGATTCAATCGAAACAGGGGTAAGGATACTCTGTTTCATTTTACCATAAAATCGAGTCAAACAATATCAAGGTTGTTTCATATCAAATGAAATTAATAGTAAGTCATATCGTGTGTGATACAATCTCATCAAACACAATCATAATCCATGGTAGCATCAGATTCATGTTGTTTTAATCATATACAAAGATGGAAATTCAATCAAAATTCTCCATAGATTTCGATCGTTGAACGTTACACAGTCAACAGACAGGATCAACAAGAAGTAATCACAACCATCACTGACTCATTATAGCCATGAAAATAGATTCATATCATTCAATCAAATGTAAAGATAGGTAAACTGTTTCGATTGTGTTCAAATGAAATCATACTCAATCATTATCGACCCAACGAATTTCGTGATTGATCCCCACACAATCAACAGACAGGAGCATGATAGAATCAACAAAATTCATAATATAAACTGGGTAAATAATCAAAACAAATCACGACTGAGTCTAATATAGAAACAACTCATGAGACTGGATACAGTCAATTTCGTTGCTCGAATCGAATCCAAACAACATATTCAATACAATACAGATCGAACTGATAATATGGTGGAGAAAACCAACGTGAATCAACCGGCTGGATATAATTGTTACGATTTGTATCAATTCACGATTTGGGTGAATGTAAAACAAAATCATATTAAACATAATCCAAACTGTATCCGAGCTAGTCAAAAGCCATATGTAAATGAAACCAAAACAGTTGACCGTTATTACCAATCATATCATATACATTATAACCACTTCGGATTGAAACATTGATTGTGTTCAAAATTGAAATGTGAAACAGCTTGTGTCTATAATAGATACAATGAATTCAATTAGAAAAAACATATCCAATGTAAGCTAAATCAAACCAATCAAATCCATAACACAATCCATCGAATCAAAGAAGATCCAATCGAAGCTAAACTGGGAAAACGAAATTCGATCAATCAAAACAAAACTATGTACATAATGCACATAATGTGATAGAGCAAAATCATGTTGTAAACATAGCCATTTGAAAGAATTTGAATTCATTATATAAACAGGTTATAGAACATACCAGTGAAACTACTATAATCATGCCAATTTTGAATTCACAACCGCTATAGCCGACTCCACATTCTTAAACAAAATAGAACCTGTTGTCCTCTGTTTCTTGTCAGCGGTTTGCAATTCAATCTTTTGCCTAGTAAGCCTTGCAACTTGTTCCTCCAAAGAATGGATTCTGGATTGTAGCATTGGTACATCGAGATAATACCTTTCTAACCACGAGACACACTGATCACATGGTGGAACAGCTGGTCGAGGTAGAGCAGGGGAGGGTTTTGACGAATCATCGGGGTTTGGACATGGCAGCTTAATGCTAGGATAATTAGGGTCATTTTGCAAGCAAGGTGGTAGGTTGGTCACGAAGTCAAAAGAGGGTTTGGCACATAGACCATCGGAATAGGGATATTCACTTGCCATAAATCGTTCTACTTTTGAGTCAGAATCTCCACTCAAAATGATAGGGTTAGGGTTGACAGGAGGTCTTGGCTTGTTTCGTGCCATTCGAGAGATTAAATGGGAATTATTTTTGCCTTTGGAATTTGCAGTAGTTTTGGCTTTAGGCCTTTTAGCCATAGGCTTAACAGTCGGGTCATCTTTGGTCACAGAATAGGGTAGGTCAATAGGTGAGTCGGGTAAGGGTTTAGGTAACAACATACTGTAGGGTACCAGGGGTATAGTTTTGTCCTCGGTAACCATAGGTTTGTCGACCTGTGGGGGATTTGAATCCTCAAACTCATTGCGAGCCAGGAAATCATTCCAATAGTCACTGTGTAGCCCCAAATGACAAACAACAATAATTTTAACTAGCCTGAAGTGAAAGAGGTTGCTATCAGCCTGATTCCTTTTATATCTTTTAGACATTTTAAACAGGCTTCTATGCAGGTAATATGGCATATTAAGCTCATAGCCCATAAAAACCATAAGTAAACGAAGGTGGTGTAAGAAAACAAACCCATACCGACCCTCACAAGTGATAAACTGTTTGATAACCATTAGCAAATCGTGTCAACGTTGCTTGAGCATATTCGTAGGCAAACCTTTGTCACAGGAGCTCACCCTATGCGACTGGAAGAGCAGTGTCCACGGGACCTCTTCCACTTTGCAATTTTTGGACCATCTTTGTCCAGTGGCAGGCAAACCGGTAGCTAAACTGAGAAATTGCTCATTAATTTCCAATTGAACATCCCCAACCTTGGCTCGACAGCCATCAAAGGTTAATGCGAATTGTCGAGCCACACAGGGGTTAAAACCATCAAACTTTTGTATGAACAGGAGCCACCCAAATTCCTCAAGGTCACTGTAAGCACTGTCGAACATCAACAGAGCCTGGCTACTGTTTGGTTTATCCCTCACGACTGGAGCCATGGTGCGAATGCATGGTAAGGGTTAGGGTCACAAACACCAGCATACAGGAGCGAAGTCATTCGGTCTAACCACTATGAATGATCAAAGAGGAATAATTCAATATGCACGTGCGAGGGTGGTGGGATTATTCACCACCATGCAAAGCAGTAATGACAAAGTACCACCTCTGTTCAATCAATCATAATACAGTTCAAACCATATTATTCGGCCAACCCAAAAATCAAACGGTGGATATCATACCAATGCACCATAGTAAAATTTCAAACCATTGTCATTCAATGTAAAATCAAACCCGAAAGTTAAATCTGCGCCATTGTATAAGTGTGTAATCAAACATTTATAAAACATGGTGACAATCGATTTCATAAAATTTTGCAAGCCAAGAGTTATAACAATAAGGATCACATCATATAAAAAACAAAATAAAACCATGACCCCTATGTAATCGAATGACTAGGCAAGTCCCAAACAATAAATTTTCATGCTCAATGCCTTACCAGCTCAAGTTATGCAACCAAAATGTCCAAATAGGCATATTTTGAAAATTCATTTAACCACATAATAATAAACCAAAGGTAAGTGCCTTTCAGAATATCAATGAGAAGATCACGATAGTTCAAATAACGATGGAGGAGTTTTCACGGTTACAATCGTGAAAACTAAATGGAGACCAATTTGCAAGTGTTGCAAGAAATGAAAATATCGTTTATTTGCAAAATGCGACGACAATTTGAAGTTCAGAAGACAAAGGTGTAGGCAGCTTATAGGGCAATAGAAAAAATTGTATTGGCTGCCAACAATGGCGACACACTGGGAGAAGTAGTTATCTCTGTCGAAAGAAATAAATTCAGATTAGGATAGCAAAGAAAATTTCAACTCAACAACAACAACCAGAAAATTTTACAAACATCATCATTCACCATCTTTTCCAATGATGTTTTAAAAGATGAAAACTAATAACAGTCTTAAGATCAACAAGTCACGATATTAATGATAAAATCTTCAATACTGTTGGCATGGCCACTGCTGCCAGCAAGCGTCCATAGCCTCGACAGGGTTGCCATTTAACCCACTCTGACATCTGTATCCTGTCAAGAAGTTCTATATCGGAATAAAGGACATTAAAGAGGTTTCTCATAATTTTTTACACAGATTTTCATGTACCCGACATTGCTTCGCTGCCAACAGGCCTGTTCAGTACCCCGAAGAAGTTGTCTTGGCGCCATGCATGCATTTACCCGCTGCCAGCGAACCTATTCAGTATCCCAACGGGTTTACAAACATTTCCCACATCTCTTATTAATATTTTTATTTTGTTTTCTTTTGCAGATATATGGCCGAGCGGGGCGACGCTGAAAATCTTGATATTTTACCATATTTTTCAAACCTCATCAAAATTTTTAAATACTGTCCTTTATTCAGCTCCAGAAATGTTTTGTTTACAAAACAACCTCCTATGACAGGGAGACATCTTTTTGAGTCATTCCTTTACGGAAAAGGGACAGCGTGAAAAGATAATAGATGATCATGACAAACTTTGCTCAGAGATTGAAATCAATAAACTTCTTTCAAACAACAAAATTTTCCAACATAAATATCAATTTCAGAAATATATCACTGATGTTTGTACCAACTTTCAGAAGTTATATCAGCGAAGAAAATTTTCTATGGTCTTGATCTGAATGGATCAGTGCATAGGTATGCATATTTTTCAAAAAGCACCAGAAAACTGATCAATCCAAATCAAAATCAAAACAAGAAACAAACGAAAAGAATGCAAACAAAAGAAATATTTACATAATATACAAGGGTAGGTATCAAGCAAAGTATCTTTTCAGGGCTTGGCCATTCACTGGATAGGTGTCAAGCTACCCTTCAAGATTCTGTAATCGAAAGGAACTAGGACCCAACTTTTCAGCAATTAAAAATGGCCCAAGCCATAGATTTTGAAACTTGGTGTGCTCACCCTTTCCTTCGTGTGGTTTGTCCCACTTTAACACGAGATCGCCTACTTCAAAAATCCTATCAGAAGTAGAATTAGAATCGAACTAGCTTTTAATCAGTTGTTGATGTTGGTCTAACTTGTGCTTAGCTTGGGCTCTTACCTCTTCTAGCTTCATCAAAGCATTAATGCGGCTTTCTAAAGGGGGACAATCTCCTTCTTGGACTTTTTGCGATAGCTAAAGCGAAGGAAGAAGAATTTGAGGTGGCAGGATGGCTTCTCTACCATAAACAAGAAAAAAGGGGGAGTTACCTATAGTGGCTTTGGGTGTTACCCTATCAGCCCACAGTGCATTCAGCAGTGCATTGTGCCAGTTCTTGTGATTTTCAGCCACAGTTCTCTTGATAATTTTGATCAAGTTCTTGTTTGTTGATTCTGCTAAGTCGTTGCCCTGGGGGTAGTAACTAGCAGAATACTTCAGCTTTATTCCTTTCTCCAAAGAGAACTCACTCATCTCAAGAGAAGAAAAGTATGAAGCATTATCAAAGACTAGACAATCAGGGATACCAAAACGAGTGATGATATTCGAGTTTAGGAAGGCGATCACCTGACTTGTGTTAACAGTTCTTAGTGCGGCGGCTTCGGACCATCGAGTAAAGTAATCAATGGCTATCACAATATACTTGTGCTTTTGTGAGGATGGAGGGTTAATAGGACCTATGATATCAAGGCCCCATTGCTAGAAAGGAGAATCGACTGAAACGGGTTGCAAGGGGAAGGCTGGTTTTTGCAATCGCCCTGGTGCTTTCTGACAGATTATACATTTACGACACAAGGCATGGGCGTCCCTAAAAAGTGTGGGCCAGTAGTAACTGGCTCTTAAAACCTTATGAGTAGTAGTGTCGCCACCAAAGTGACCACCAGCTTCTCCTGCATGCAACTCGAGCAATATTTTCTCTGCTTCGTATTTTTCAAGACAACGCATCAGTACGCCGTCAAAATTCTGACGAAACAGTATACCGTTAACTAGATGAAAGGAGGCGGACTTTAGTCTCAATGCTCTTCTCTTGGCTGAGTCAAGGTGACGGGGTGCTGATCCATGTTCAAGACAAAATCTAATATCGTCGTACCAAGGACTTACGAGGTTTTGCGCACAACAAATCAAACTTTGATCGCGTTGTTCTAGGTTTGATGTATCACCATCTTCTCGCTGTCCTATTTCTAAATCAACAACCAACTTACACAATCCTTGGCCTCTCACGATCTGTGCTGGGGTGATATCTAAGTGATACTCCTGCAAGGAGGTGACCCAATTGGCTCTCTTCTCTCCTAACTCCTTTTTCACTAACAAGTTCCTTACGACAGGGTAGGGGACAATGACCTTCGTCCTTGACTTCAAAAGATAGGACCGAAAGTGCTTAACTGCTTTGAAAACAACGTAGGCTTGTCGATCGACCGCTGGGTAGTTAAGTTCAGCACCTTTGAAAGAAGAGCTCATAAAGGCGATGGGTCTTTGTTGTTCTCGGAATTCTTCTGAGTTAGGACTGCGGCATAGGAACGATCAAAGTAAAAAGTATAGAGTGTAAAGTCTTGAGAGAAATCAGGGCTCATGAGAGACGGAGCGTCTATTATGGCCTTCTTTATAGCATTGAAAGCTTGGTTTCTGTGGGTCCCTAGTGATATTGGGTTTCTTTCTTAATCAGATTCTAGAGAGGCCTGACCATTTCGGAGAAGCTGGGGATGAATCTTCTCACGAAATTAATCTGGCCTAGGAAAGACTACATGGATTTTTTGGAGGTAGGTGGGGGGAGTTTAGCGATGACTTGAGTCCTCTCTGGGTCAATAATCATCCCATCACTAGACACAATGAATCCTAGTAATTTACCTTGTTCTACTCCAAAGATGGACTTCTTGGGGTTCAAGGAGATGCTGTATTTACGACAGCGTAGCAGAACGGCTCGTAAGTGAGCTAGATGATCGTCTTTGTTTTTAGAATAAACGGTCACATCATCTAAGTAGACTACTACGGAGTGATTGATTAAGCCTCTAAAAGCAATATCCATTTCTCTCTGAAAGGTAGCACCAGCATTAATCAATCCAAAGGGCATTTTTCTATAAGCATAAGTGCCCCACAGGGTACGGAAGGTAGTTTTTAGTTGGTCTGGCGGAGACATCAAGACTTGGTTGTATCCAGAGAAACCATCCAGTAAGGATAGCCTCTCGGAACCAGATACTTGTTGAAGGATCTATTCCATGGGCGGGACAGGATAATTATCTTTGTCAGACACTTTGTTGAGGTTTCGGAAATCGACACAAAGTCGAATTTCCCCATTTTTCTTCCAACCTGGGACGAGGTTGGATACCCATTGAGTGTGTCTAATAGGAAAAATTATTTTAGCACTTAGGAGTTTATTCAATTCTTTTTTAACGGTCGGTTCTAATTTATGATGCATTTTCCTCAGTTTCTGTTGGAAGGGTAGGGTTTGGGGCTTCATCGGGATGACATGTTGTATAATATTAGGATCAAATGTTTTAAGATCATTGTAAGTCCATGCAAAGTCAACCTTGAATTCTTTGAATAATTTAACAAAAGCATCTTTTTCTTGTCTAGAACATCCCAAGCCTAAGTTGATACACTGAGTATTTTCATTAGTCCCTAAATTGACTTTCTCATAAGACAATGAGGAACTATTGGTTTTGCAATTGACTGTCTTTTTAAATTTATCTTCAAAATCATAAAACTTTTCTAATCTAACAATAGATTTGGGTATGAAATTTACCATGTTCGGTAGAGCTTCAGAAGATTTCGGATTAGGTATTACCATAAAGTTGTGCAAATTGTCGTCGTGCGTTTGTTCATCTATCACTACGCCTTAAAAGTTTTCTTCCATGTGCAGAAAGTTAATGATCTACTGATCATCGTCAAATACTCTCCAGTTTGTGATGTTGTCAGGGACAGATGGTCGAAACAACAGCTCCATGGAGAATGCGTTTGGGGATAAGTCTTCTGCAGGAAGAAGTTTAGAGGCAACATTAGCTAGTAGGTCTGCTTCAGTATTATTTAATCTAGGAATGGAATTTATATTAAAAGTAGAAAATTTGTTCATTAAATTCCATACCTCAGACTGGTAACATTTGAGATGTGTGGAAATACAGTGTATAGAATCTCTTACCTGCCTAACCACTATCTCAGAGTCGCCGAATACAACCAGATTTTGAATGTGCATGTGCAAGGCTTTTCTGAGACCTTGCAGTAAAGCCTCATACTCTGCAGTATTGTTAGTACATTCAAATTCTATCCTACAAGCCAATAATGCCTTGTTACCTATCGTATCGATTATGATGCAGCTTGCACCAACTCCTTCTTTAGACTTGGAACCGTCGAAATATAAGGACCAAATTTGATTTCCATCGGGTTCATGGGACTGTTGCATAGAAGTTGTTGGTTGCAGGTATGCCATGGCCTCGGACTGCTGTTGTGGATTGTTGATAGGTGAAACTTCAGCTATGAAATTTCCGAAGAAGGTGTCCATTCCTTGGACTTCAGGTGAATTAGCAGGGGGTGTGTATGGTTCATTGGGGTCGTTCAAGTCCATGAGCGTGAACTTTAGGTAACGTTCATGATTCACTCTGATCTTGTTGGGCTTACCGTTCTCTGGAAGCCATAAGTGAGACCAGACTGTTAAAAATTAACCATGTAGCTGCTCTGACTAGTCCCTACTCAGAAACAGACCATACACTTCCGGAATATCCACCACAATTATATCAATAACTTGATGAACATTTGGGTTAGACGATAATCTAATCAATACATTTTTCAGTTCGCCTATAACTTTAACATCTGTTCGATCAAGTTGTATGATTTTCAAAGAAGATGGTTCCACTTCGATGTTAATCTTTTGGCAGACAGACCAAGGCATCACATTTGATGATGCTCCTGAGTCAACCATACAATTATGCACATTTCTATTGAAGATTTCGAAAGTTAAAAGAAAAGGAGGTACATTCTTGCGAGTACTTAGAGTAGTAGCTTGTGGTTTCTTACTCGCATTTTCTAATGCTACTTTATCTACATTATTTGCGTTATTTACATTATTTACATTACTTACAGGTGCTACAGGAAGGCTTCCTTTATCTTGAGGATCAGGATTTTTTTTAGTGGAAGTCTTCTGCGGGACTTTGCTTTGCACAACCTTGTTACCATTCGAGTTACCATTCTTGCCATTTTCTGAAATATTTTGCAACATCTTCTGTAACAAAAATGGAAATTTCAACAACTCATAAATAGAAATGTTAGCCCTCAATTTTTTAAGATCTTTAACAACATCATAATCTAATTTAGGACTGACATTACTTTGTTTAATTTCTGCTTATTTAGATGGCTTTGGGGGTGAAGTTGTAGTGTTCTCAGCAGGAGGTTTATTTGTTGTCTTACTCCTAGTGTTGTAAGGGTGAACAGTCTCGAAGTTAGCTTGAAAGATGCTGTCTGAGAAATGTCCAAAGATGTTTGGAGAAGACTCTTCTTCTTGAACGGTTTCCTATTCAACCTCCTCCTGAGGAATATTAGGGGGCATCAAGTTATCTTGGGCTTCTAGAATTGTCTGAAGAGCACATTGCAAACTTTATAGGTTCAAGCCTTCAGGGTTCGGGTTAGGTCGGTTGGTGGGGAAAGGCTTTCGGAAAGGAGGTTTGTAGGGTCCTTTACTCGAGGAAGCTTTTTCAGTCGACCTTTTTAAATCTATAACTTGATTAGAAAATTTTTGTACAACTTTAGTTAAATTTTCCAAATCAGAGTTTTCAGGTTGTGTTTTGTTTTGTGTAGGTCTGGTGAGAATTTCAATCTTCTTTTTGGAAGAAGAAATAGTCTCAGTTTCATTGCTAGAAGAGTCCTTAAGACTAAGTATATCTTTTTCAATCTAAGCAGCCTCTTCAAATGCTTCTAACAACGTGGCCTTTTTAGAACGTTTAACCCAAATAGCTATACTTTGATGTAGAGCTTTAGTGTAGTAAGCTATTACAAGACTCTCAACGGGCATAGAATCTGCAGGGATTCGATTTTTAAGCGTTAGAAATCTTTGATTAAAATCTTTAAATTTTTCTTTTGGGTTCATCTTTAAGCTTGAAAGATCCATGAATAAGACTTCCAGAGGTTTACCATCTCTGAATTTTTCCAAAAAGCATGACTCAAACTTTTCCCAAGACACGATGGTATGGGGCTGTTGGGCAAAGTACCAAGTGGATGCATTACCCTCAAAAGTATAAGGGAACAACCTACATACAACATCTTCATGTTCAACATTACAGAGTCTGATGGCTAACATAATTTTTTTGATATGATCTTCAGCTATCTGTTTTGAATCAGGATCAAACTTGGGAAGCCATTTCTCCGGGTGCTTAGGTAAAGGGTGCTGGGCTCCAGGTACAACTACAACATCCTGATCAAGCCAGGGTCTTGCAGGGTTGTTTTAATTTTCCATAGGGCTAGTGGGTGTGGAAGGCTGAGAAGGTGGATTACCTTCGTCAGAAGAGGAATCTCCTCTAGAAGAAGAAGGAGATGAGGGAGGTGGTGAAGGAGGTATCCCAGATCCTCTTGCAGCGGGATTTGTGTTTGGATCTGTAGGATTCACAGTGAGGCTAGTGTCACCTAACTGTTCTCTGATATCAGAGAAGTATAAAGGTTGACCCCACGGACGGTTTGGTCGCCTTAAACTAGCTAAGGCACTATGAGTTTTGATAAGATATTAACGAACGATCTCTTGGATATCACCACCTGTAGGATTAGGGGTTGCTGGCTCAACTGTGATATGCGGATCTTTGGTTGAAGTAGTTGTTGCTTGAGGGGGAATATTATCTTGTGAACGGCTTCTAGTCACTATAGGTGTGTGACTAGGTGGAGGAGGAGTCTTGCGATCGCCTCGTGCCATTAATTAAGTTCATGCCCTCCTTCTAGAGCCATTTGTTGACGGGCGAAAATGTCCGTCTGTCAATTGAGAGAGTGGAACCGGTCCGGGGTTGTCTAATAACCCAAGCCGTTTGGAATGAACCACCCTGACGGGTTTAACGACTCCTTTGGCCGCTCTAAGGTCCTAAGAAAACCAAAAAGAAAACTAATCTAAACTAACTAAAACAAATAAAACAAACTAAACAAATTAACAAAAACTAAAATAACATAAACTAAACTAACTAACAATAAAAAACAAACTAATACACTAATCTAATTAAAACAAACTACTAAATTAAACTAAAACTAAATCTAAACTACACTAACTATTATATATAATCTAATAATTACTATTACACTAACTCCAATAATTATTCGTCTAACTACTTGTTATAATACAGATTATTCACAAATATACAATATACACAACTTGCAGATTTGAATAAAACCTGTAAAAATCATTTGCTTTCTGCCCTAAGACAGCCAGGAATCTTTTTGATTTTTTATATTTTGTGAAAAAGAAATAAACATTACTGAAATTAAACAATCTAATATATTAAACTGAAATTAAATAATCTAATAAACTAAACACATATATCTAAATAAACAAATGAAAAACTGACCTGGAAACGCTCCAAGTCTACCCTGTGTATGATGACTTCAAAGCTGGTCGGAGGAAGGAAACTCGCACCGGTTAGTCCATAAGATTCTCGTAAATGATAGGCTGTGTTGCTCTTTGAATTGGTTTACAGGACAAATAGGACATAAAAAATCATAACAACTATAAGATTTATAAATTTCTGCAATAAGGGAAACCTGTTATGCAAAAACTTATATTTAATAATTCAACTTATGAAGAAGATAAACCTGTCATTCACAAACTGAATTAAACAATTGTTATGTCTTTCATACACTTGGAAGAAACCAGATACGGATTAGAATGATCAAAATTATATCATTTGCACATGATTAAGATAGCTAAACTAGTGATTAACCAGATACAAATTGATATACACAACATGAAACAAAATGTTGATATAATGAGAAGCTAAAGCTGTGACAAAACACCAAATTCTGCTTCAGTTTGTATTAAAACTCCATATCCTTGTTCTCCCATGAATGAGGATAATTCTTATTACAAAAATAATAAGTATATATAAGTTTCTCCACAAGGTAAAACCTCCTTGTGGATAATATCAAATTGTTTTACATAATCTGGGAGATACCCAAAATCAACTAAACTAGGAAATAAAAATTGCAAGTGAAATCTTTGAAATATCCCCTAACTGCTCATCAAAACCACTGCCATTTCGAATTGATCTGCAACAGACCAAAAATAACCAATTAGAAAGACATTTCATTAACAAAACAATAAAAAATTGATCCTACAGACTTAGCTACAGAATCATCTGATTATGTAGCTAGTCTAAAATAGCATACATGACTAGATAGAAATCAAATCAAATCTTTTTAAAATAATCCAATCCAATTTTCTTTTAATAAACATTAAAAATGAATCACTAATGGTTCAAATGATTTTATCATTTAAATTAAATAGAATCAAAAGTGATTCAATCGAAACAGGGGTAAGGATACTCTGTTTCATTTTACCATAAAATCGAGTCAAACAATATCAAGGTTGTTTCATATCAAATGAAATTAATAGTAAGTCATATCGTGTGTGATACAATCTCATCAAACACAATCATAATCCATGGTAGCATCAGATTCATGTTGTTTTAATCATATACAAAGATGGAAATTCAATCAAAATTCTCCATAGATTTCGATCGTTGAACGTTACACAGTCAACAGACAGGATCAACAAGAAGTAATCACAACCATCACTGACTCATTATAGCCATGAAAATAGATTCATATCATTCAATCAAATGTAAAGATAGGTAAACTGTTTCGATTGTGTTCAAATGAAATCATACTCAATCATTATCGACCCAACGAATTTCGTGATTGATCCCCACACAATCAACAGACAGGAGCATGATAGAATCAACAAAATTCATAATATAAACTGGGTAAATAATCAAAACAAATCACGACTGAGTCTAATATAGAAACAACTCATGAGACTGGATACAGTCAATTTCGTTGCTCGAATCGAATCCAAACAACATATTCAATACAATACAGATCGAACTGATAATATGGTGGAGAAAACCAACGTGAATCAACCGGCTGGATATAATTGTTACGATTTGTATCAATTCACGATTTGGGTGAATGTAAAACAAAATCATATTAAACATAATCCAAACTGTATCCGAGCTAGTCAAAAGCCATATGTAAATGAAACCAAAACAGTTGACCGTTATTACCAATCATATCATATACATTATAACCACTTCGGATTGAAACATTGATTGTGTTCAAAATTGAAATGTGAAACAGCTTGTGTCTATAATAGATACAATGAATTCAATTAGAAAAAACATATCCAATGTAAGCTAAATCAAACCAATCAAATCCATAACACAATCCATCGAATCAAAGAAGATCCAATCGAAGCTAAACTGGGAAAACGAAATTCGATCAATCAAAACAAAACTATGTACATAATGCACATAATGTGATAGAGCAAAATCATGTTGTAAACATAGCCATTTGAAAGAATTTGAATTCATTATATAAACAGGTTATAGAACATACCAGTGAAACTACTATAATCATGCCAATTTTGAATTCACAACCGCTATAGCCGACTCCACATTCTTAAACAAAATAGAACCTGTTGTCCTCTGTTTCTTGTCAGCGGTTTGCAATTCAATCTTTTGCCTAGTAAGCCTTGCAACTTGTTCCTCCAAAGAATGGATTCTGGATTGTAGCATTGGTACATCGAGATAATACCTTTCTAACCACGAGACACACTGATCACATGGTGGAACAGCTGGTCGAGGTAGAGCAGGGGAGGGTTTTGACGAATCATCGGGGTTTGGACATGGCAGCTTAATGCTAGGATAATTAGGGTCATTTTGCAAGCAAGGTGGTAGGTTGGTCACGAAGTCAAAAGAGGGTTTGGCACATAGACCATCGGAATAGGGATATTCACTTGCCATAAATCGTTCTACTTTTGAGTCAGAATCTCCACTCAAAATGATAGGGTTAGGGTTGACAGGAGGTCTTGGCTTGTTTCGTGCCATTCGAGAGATTAAATGGGAATTATTTTTGCCTTTGGAATTTGCAGTAGTTTTGGCTTTAGGCCTTTTAGCCATAGGCTTAACAGTCGGGTCATCTTTGGTCACAGAATAGGGTAGGTCAATAGGTGAGTCGGGTAAGGGTTTAGGTAACAACATACTGTAGGGTACCAGGGGTATAGTTTTGTCCTCGGTAACCATAGGTTTGTCGACCTGTGGGGGATTTGAATCCTCAAACTCATTGCGAGCCAGGAAATCATTCCAATAGTCACTGTGTAGCCCCAAATGACAAACAACAATAATTTTAACTAGCCTGAAGTGAAAGAGGTTGCTATCAGCCTGATTCCTTTTATATCTTTTAGACATTTTAAACAGGCTTCTATGCAGGTAATATGGCATATTAAGCTCATAGCCCATAAAAACCATAAGTAAACGAAGGTGGTGTAAGAAAACAAACCCATACCGACCCTCACAAGTGATAAACTGTTTGATAACCATTAGCAAATCGTGTCAACGTTGCTTGAGCATATTCGTAGGCAAACCTTTGTCACAGGAGCTCACCCTATGCGACTGGAAGAGCAGTGTCCACGGGACCTCTTCCACTTTGCAATTTTTGGACCATCTTTGTCCAGTGGCAGGCAAACCGGTAGCTAAACTGAGAAATTGCTCATTAATTTCCAATTGAACATCCCCAACCTTGGCTCGACAGCCATCAAAGGTTAATGCGAATTGTCGAGCCACACAGGGGTTAAAACCATCAAACTTTTGTATGAACAGGAGCCACCCAAATTCCTCAAGGTCACTGTAAGCACTGTCGAACATCAACAGAGCCTGGCTACTGTTTGGTTTATCCCTCACGACTGGAGCCATGGTGCGAATGCATGGTAAGGGTTAGGGTCACAAACACCAGCATACAGGAGCGAAGTCATTCGGTCTAACCACTATGAATGATCAAAGAGGAATAATTCAATATGCACGTGCGAGGGTGGTGGGATTATTCACCACCATGCAAAGCAGTAATGACAAAGTACCACCTCTGTTCAATCAATCATAATACAGTTCAAACCATATTATTCGGCCAACCCAAAAATCAAACGGTGGATATCATACCAATGCACCATAGTAAAATTTCAAACCATTGTCATTCAATGTAAAATCAAACCCGAAAGTTAAATCTGCGCCATTGTATAAGTGTGTAATCAAACATTTATAAAACATGGTGACAATCGATTTCATAAAATTTTGCAAGCCAAGAGTTATAACAATAAGGATCACATCATATAAAAAACAAAATAAAACCATGACCCCTATGTAATCGAATGACTAGGCAAGTCCCAAACAATAAATTTTCATGCTCAATGCCTTACCAGCTCAAGTTATGCAACCAAAATGTCCAAATAGGCATATTTTGAAAATTCATTTAACCACATAAATCTAAACCAAAGCTAAGTGCCTTTCAGAATATCAATGAGAAGATCACGACAGTTCAAATAACGATGGAGGAGTTTTCACGTTTATAGTCGTGAAAACTAAATGGAGACCAATTTGCAAGTGTCACAAGAAATGAAAATATCGTTTATTTGCAAAATGCGATGACAATTTGAAGTTCAGAAGACAAAGGTGTAGGCAGCTTATAGGGTAATAGAAAAAATTGTATTGGCTGCCAACAGGATGCAAGCTCCAACTCAATAGGCAGAATAGCCTCTTGGCCATATACAAGTTGAAATGGAGTAAAACATATGCTTGCTTTGGTGGTTGTGTGATCTACCCAGAGAGCATAAGTGAGAAGCATGTGCCACTGGAGAGGTTTGTCTTCTATGATCCTATTCATGATCCTAACCAGATTCTTATTAGTGGACTCTGCTTTCCCATTTCCATGAGGGTAATAAGAAGATGAAGTGAAATGTTTGACCCCTAACTTATCCAGAAAATAAGTCAATTTTGCAAAAATGAAGTTTGGGTAGTTGTCTGTAATGATCTCTAATGGAATGTTGAATCTGGAAAAGATGTTAGATTCTAAGAAATAAATTTTCTGATCATCATGTGCATGTCTAAGAGCAACAACCTCGGTCCACTTGGTAAAGTAATCGGTGGCTATTAAAATAAAGATATGTCATGCAAATGATGGAGGATTGATAGGACCAATAAAGTCTAGGCCCCATTTAGAAAAAGGGAAATTCAGGAGGATAGGTTGTAGAGGCATGGTAGAAAGATATTCTTTCCTAGCAAATTTTTGGCACTTATCACAATATTTTGTAAATTTATAAGAATCATGGAATATCATGGGCCAATAGTAACCATTTCTTATGATTTTAAAAGCAGTAGCCTTAACAGAAAAATGGCCACCAATGTGAATGACAAAAGTTGATGATCCATGAATTTCATGTAACAATTTATGTGTTTCTTCATCATTTACACATTGAAGTAACAAACCATCAGCGGACCTCCTAAACAAAAAGTCTCCTAAAATGATATACTTGGAAGATTCTAGGTAGAGTCTCCTTCTCTGGTGGGGATCCAGCTCATCTAGACACTTTTGATACTACAAATAATACACGATATTTTTATACCAAGGATGTTCGGATATGGCAATATTTTGATTCTCAATATAAAACAAAGTTGAAAGAGGACTATTGTGATCGTCAAGTTCTTCACTTGATTCTGGATGCTGAGCTAAGTGAAGAGCTAGGTATCATCCCTTGATTGTCTTTGAAGTCATGATCGTCAAATAATGCTCCTAAATTTTGGCAAGCCAATGTGCAAGTTTTCCTAAAAGATAAGTTTGTGAGGGTAGAAACTTGACAGCAGGAAAAGGGACTCTTACCTCATACATTTTCCTAAAATAAAATGGAATCTTTTTTCTATATCCTTAACAAGAGAAAAAGCACGTTTCTCAATATAAGAGTACTTGATTTCATCATCTAATAACATCTGGCTCATGTAAGCTACAGTTTTTTCATTGTTTTGGTCATCACTTTATAAGAGGATAACATAAAGTGTTTCCTCTATGGCATTGGTATATATGATAAAATCTTTCTCAAAATATGGTTTCACCAAAACTGGTGTGAAACTAATTGTTTTCTTAATCCTAAGGAAAGCATTTTTGACTTCATTTGTCCAAGAAAGATCTTGCTTCATAAGATTATGAATTAATTTGACCATGACAACAAAATCAAGAAAAAACCTGTGGACAAAATTAATAATGCCCATGAAAGATTGGACTTATTTCTTGGAAGTAGGGGAAAGAAGGTTTAAAATTGTAGTAATCCTTTCGGGATCAATGCTTATTCCTAAATCAGAAACAATATGACTGAGGATTTTTCCCTTTGTGACACCGAAAATAGATTTGGAAGGATTTAAAGAAATGCCAAATTTTCTACAACACATGAGAACTTTTCTAAGATGACCAAAAGGATCCAACCGATTCTTTGAATAAATAGTCAAATCATAAAGATAAACTTGGATAATTTTATCGCTTAGATCGTCAAAACTATTTGCATATCTCTTTGAAAGGTGGCACCTTCATTAGACAAACCAAAAGGCATGCATTCATAAGAAAATGTGCCCCAACGTGTAGTAAAAGTGGTTTTATACCTATCAGTCCTTTTTAACTTGATTTGGTTATACCCAAAAAGGCCATCAAGTAAGGACATCATTTGTGACCCTGCAACCTGTTGTAAAATTATTTCCATATTAGGAAGTGGAAAATGGTCTTTCACACTCGCTCTATTCAACACATGAAAATTGACACATAATCTGATATGACCAGTAGTCTTCCAAACATGGACCATATTTGAAACCCACTCGGAATACTTAACTGGAAATATTATATTAGCTTTTAACAAATTTTCCAACTCTTTTTGAATACTAGCTTCAAGTGCAGGGTTAATAGGTTTTTTTTTTTGCCTAACTAGTTTCACCCTTTCCTTGATAGCAATGGTATGTTGTATGAGAGCAGGATCAAAATCACGAAGATCCTTGTATGACCATGCAAAAACATATTGAAATTCATGAATTAGTTCTGTGAATTTTTCCTTTACTTCATCAGAACATTGGGCACCTGGTTTAATGATCTTTGGAGATTCAGGTGTCCCAATATTCAAGGAAATGATATCAGCCACTTTCCTTTTCGACTCCTCTTCCATACGAGTTTCTTTATTTCCTACATCACTCGATGAAAATGAACTTTCGAGAGGAGTCAAGCCTTTAGGGAATTTTTCATCTTCTAGATATGATTTCCTTGGGCTTAAACGATTAATTTTGTATGAAAGAACAAATGCCTTCATCATTAAGGAAAACTTTCCATGATTCTATGTTATCAGGGATGTGAGGACGATATATAGATTGGAATGTATAATCAGTTCCTTGAGGTAAAATCTGTTGGGTAGGAGATGATGCAAACATAGCTAACCTATCAACCATTGAATTAAGTTCCCTCTTAACATGAGTGATGTTAAATGATAAAATAGATTTGAAATGAGAATCCAAACAGCTTGGGTATAGCGTTTAAGAAACTTGTTGCTTGGCGAATAAATCTTGCGTACAAGGTTCACCACAAGTTCAGAATCACCAAAAACTATAAGGTGGCCACAACCAAGGTTATATGCATTTTTTATTCCTAACAATAAGGCCTCAAAATCAGTGACATTATTCGTGCAAGAAAATTCTAAACTACAAGAAATATTGTGGATTTTACCTATAGGATAATATAGAATCATGCCAGCCCCATTACCTTCGTTTGAGCATGAGCCATCGAAATGTATGTGCCACATGCCATCATCAAAATCAATTGGTTCAATCATAGTGTCACCCTCATCAACAAAGATAGAGTACACCCCCAAATATTATTCGAGATAATTTACATTGGGTTGGGGAACGCTCTCTATATATGGTGAAATTATTCCTTCCCTGAGGACTATAATGTTCTTTCTGTTCCGAGGGACGAAACAATATGTTCCATCAAGTGAAAGATATTTTCTCGTTAAGGCTTGCCATAATCTTCCTAAAAGAATTGAATAGTTTCTCATTGGAATATAAATTACTTGGATGATGAGGGTTGTTCTTATCTCAGGGTGTGCACAGAGAACTAAGGTTACATCCTTGATTTTGCCTATAGTTGATTGTTGCAAACTATTATAAGAGAGCATGCTTCTAGAATTTTCATTAGTGCACAACAAGCCAAGCTCCTCCATAATAATTTTTGACATTACACTTGGACTAGACCCGCCATCAATTAGGAAACAATGAGCTATTTTATCCATAATTTTTACATAAATATAAAAAGGTTTTTTTTTTACAGGGTTCCTAAAATTATTTACACCTATTTTATTTACAGTTGAATCCTCTTCTTTTGACTCTTCAAATAGATTGGCTATGGTAGAATATTTACCTTCCATAAATTTTTTGAGATTCTTTTGTTGTTCTAGGATGGAAACCATGTCCAAAAGGGTAGCATCAATGTTGATATTATCCAATTGATTAAGGATATTATATTTAGAAGAGGGAAGAGGGGAAGACACTCCTTGATTATCTAAAACTCGAACAACTTGTGTATCAGTACTTTGAGAATATGATATTGGGGTGGAATAAGTACGAGGAAGATCATATTTACCCTTGGCAGTGTAAGATTTGTTCCTGGTATTGATTACCATAACATCTTATGGTTCAACCCATTCTAAAACAACAATTGTGGTATTAGACCTTTTTCCAAAGATCTTATCTCTGGCATTTTTCTTAACTTTGCAAGTACTTTCTTCATGATTTTCTTCATAGAAGTTACACCAACTACAAGACATAATGGCCTTTGGCTGAAAAGTATTTTCATTAGTATTCCTAAAAGGCGCTAAATAAGAAGAAGATACCCCAGGGGTAGAGGAAGAGGCATTTTCGTTTCGCTCGTAAGTTATCATCCTATTGTTCATATCTTGCATGAGTTGTAGGAGGGAAGACATATTTGTTTTCTTGACCGAGTCCCCTTTAGGGAGACCCATTCTTTTGAGTTGCACCTCATATTCTAGGCAAGTATGAAGAGTGAAACCAAGATTTTCAATAGCCTTCTCTTCGAGTCTATGACGATAAGGAGAAGGTAGTGCATTATAATAATGCATGAAAGCAACATGATTTTGAGGGTGGATTAGTTCAGGGATTTGATTGTATAATTTGGTGAAGCAAAGGTTAAAATATTTAATGGTTTCACCATCTTTATAGGAAATATTGGTGTATTCCCTTAACTACTCAGTTGGACTCTTGGACTTTCCATAAGTGGACTTGAACCAATAAACCAATTCTTCCCATGTGGAAAGATTTTTGGGAGGGAGATAAAAAAAATGTGATGCAACTTTCCCTTCGAGGGAGTTGAAAAATAAGCGCATGAAAGTGTCATTATCGTTAGCCCCTATGTTATGACAAGAATTAGATAATGATACTAGGTGTTCATTTGTAGTAACGGTATTATTTCCCGAAAACCTAGGTAAATTTTCTTTGAACTTTGGTAATGGGTGAGTAGTAGGTGTCAAATTTAAGGGAGAAGACACATGCCATGGGGTGGTTGTAGCATCTTCCTTGAATTGGAAAATCCCATATTTCTTTATAACTTTAGTAGGATTGGTAACGGATTGAATAGGGACTTGATGACTATATATACTACCAATTACTGATGAGGCAGAAGGTTGCGAGGAGGAGGCACCTCTGGTTCCACTACCGCTACCCGCAAATGTCATATTGAAAGTTACAGGTATGGGTGATGAATGGTGAACTAGAAGAATCAAATAAATTTCTCCTTAGAGCACTTTCTTGTGTTGATAAAACAATTTTCCTCCTTCTTATTTCAAAAATAGGAGTAGCTTCAGGGGACAATCCTCTTCTCCTTCAAGAGATGCAAGAATTTGAGGACATGAAAAGAAGCACCCAAGAGTTAGGAAAAAGGATGTTACTGCTGATTTATGGGTTTCCTTTTCCTAGCTTCCCAACGTTCATGAATACTTATATCCCTTTCAATTACTTCCCAAGAGCGTTCAAGTTCGGCGCAAGTACTAGCAGTTTCTAAAATAGTATTGAACAAGGTTAAGGAAATGCTAGTTTTGTCATCAAGACCATTTCCAATATTGGGTTGTCTTGTAATAGGTAGAGTCATGGAAAAAATCTGTCAAGGAGTATTCAAATAAATCAGAAAAACAAAAGATAAACATGAATACAATCAACCAGAGAGATATGGAAGATCTCCCCAGTATGTTCTCCAAATAAATGTTGAGGAAAAGGTATGAAAAACCTTACTCAAGCATTTTCAGATCTTTCCAGGCTAAGGAAAGATAGTTCAAAATGTCACTCAGGTTTATAGCCTTAAAAAATCACTTAATCCACAGGTATTAATTACAAGGGATCAAGGTTGGTTTTTATATGTTGTATGTAACTGTGCAAAGAAAATAAACTAAACAAAAGTTACATGAATGTGTACAAAAATTACATAAGTATGTACATGGAGATAAAAAGCAAAAGAATGAACCAGATAATTCAAAACACATATGTGAGACTGAAACAATAATCTAATTTTTGTATTTATTTCATTCCGAGATACAAATTGAGTACACTTTCCAAACCCTTATGAGGGTAAGGACCAAAGTCAGATTTAGAAGCCTTCGATGGGAACCATAAGAAAAAATACTCTGACAATAAAAATAAAATTGAAGCCAAAGATCTAGATCAGTGATCAGGGGATCAAATTTGCTCAATTTTCAAAGTGCTCGGATTGAGACGAAAATAGTGCCATTGCGTCCGTCTCGTTTTCCTGATTCCGGCGGTATATTTATTTTCACGAATGGAGTCCATATGGAGGAGATATCACGATTTGACCGCCAAGTCAAACAGGGAAAAATTTTGGGATGCTGACTCTACCTGTCCGTACAGTCCGTACGGCCATGTGGAGGGCCGTACCATCATGATGACGTGGCATATTGATGATGTGGCACAGTTTGATTGGGTGTTCATTGGCCAGTGATATGTTGACACGTGTCGCTATGTGATTGGCTTATATTTTTGTGTTGTGTAAAATGGTTTGGAGGCCGCGGGGTTCGACCCTCGGACCTCCCCACACACTAAAGCTTTCATAACAATATGCTAGCCAAAAGTCCCGCACATGTTCCTTGTTATATAGTTCGGCGCATATATATTTAAATTTGGATGTTGTATTATGTGGAAAAGGGCGCGGACCGGGGCCCCAAGCCCCGACCCATGGTTCCATTGAACACACATATAACCGTATGTATATATAATGCGCAGGGGAATTGAATATAGTCCACGGACTATATTATGAGGGTAAGGACCAAAGTCAGATTTAGAAGCCTTCGATGGGAACCATAAGAAAAAATACTCTGACAATAAAAATAAAATTGAAGCCAAAGATCTGGATCAGTGATCAGGGGATCAAATTTGCTCAATTTTCAAAGTGCTCGGATTGAGACGAAAACAGTGCCATTGTGTCCGTCTCATTTTCCTGATTCCGGCGGTATATTTATTTTCGCAAATGGAGTCCGTATGGAGGAGATATCGCGATTTGACCGCCAAGTCAAACAGGGAAAATTTTTGGGATGCTGACTCTACCTGTCCGTACAGTCCGTACGGCCATGTGGAGGGCCGTACCATCATGATGACGTGGCGTATTGATGATGTGGCATAGTTTGATTGGGTGTTCATTGGCCAGTGATATGTTGACACGTGTCGCTATGTGATTGGCTTATATTTTTGTGTTGTGTAAAATGGTTTGGAGGTCGCGGGGTTCGACCCCTGGACCTCCCCACACACTAAAGCTTTCATAACACTACGCTAGCCAACAGTCCCGCACATGTTCCTTGTTATATAGTTCGGCGCATATATATTTAAATTTGGATGTTGTATTATGTGGAAAAGGGTGCGGGCCGGGGCCCCAAGCCCCGACCCATGGTTCCATTGAACACACATATAACCGTATGTATATATACAGCGCGGGGGAATTGAATATAGTCCACGGACTATATTATATGTATTACATTGTATTGTAAACGCGCGCAATATATATTGCAATGTATTGCAATATAACATTGCATATATGTTAACGTTTGAATATTAAATACGCGCGGGTGTTATAACCGTTGGTTAATACATATGACCCGTGGTTTGGTCGGTATGTAACTGCGCGGGAGTTTTAAAAATGGTCAAATGATTTTTATGCCGAGCCTATGGTCGCGTGAGCCATATGACCCAGTGCCGAGGCGGTTAAGGGATGGGCACCCCTAACCGTCCTACGGTTTGTATCGGTGCGCAGTTATGCATGGGACTGGGTTCTTTACGCTTTAAATGAGCGTGTGTGCCAGGTTTGGAGAACAAGGGTGCAAAGTGTAGAACCAGAGACAGCATAGTTGAAGAGGAGAACTTCAAGGAGGCTATCTTCTTCATTTTTCGACCATTTCAGGTGTTGTCAGAGCCTAGACAGGGGTTTTGGGACGCTGCGGAGCCATTGGAGCAGTCATTTTGTTGATTTGAGCACTGTAAGACATGTTTTTAAGCACTTTGAGAAAATTTAATATAAAAGATCCATTTGGAGGCTAGACCAGGAGATGTAGCCCGGAGTGGGGTGAACTCCTTTATCAAGTTGTTGTGTTTATGTCTGATGTTCAATGATTTATGATGTTGTCTATGTTTATTTCTACATAAGTAATCCTTTCTTATGTGTTGCAAATTGATCTGGTTGCTTTAAACACATAACATTTTACTTGCAATTAATTTAATCAAGTTTATCAAGTCTTCTTCATTTTTAGATCAATCAGCTTGCCACAAAATGCTCTCACTTGAATCTATAAGATATGCTCTATCAGTCATGAAATTCAATTGATAAACAAACAAGAATACACAGACTGCCAAAGATAAATCATACACCCTTAAAACAAGCTACTGAAATATGTGATTCAGTTTTTGAATCACGTTGCCTTCAATAAGACCCTTTTGTCATCAAGAGGGTGTTAAGAACCAAATATCAATATAGCATAGAAAAACCTCAAAAAAAGTACTCAACGCCTTGAAAAAGAGATAATTTCAGATAATAAGCCTCTTTGAGGGGGCAACCTCCTTTTACCCCACTTAAATGTTCAAGTACAAGA
>ML788886.1:263481-286774 GCA_009831015.1 Picea engelmannii
TGGACCGTCTAGATCTATGTGAATGTTATAGCAGATTCCGGACCCCCCCCCCCTTTCTTTAAAAGCCGAACACTAAGGGGGGTCCGGAATGCTTTGTGAGCCGTCGATCCGGGCGATGATATCTAAATGAATAGAAAGTGACCGAAACATATGTCTGGGGCAAAAAAAGTCATGAGAAGGAAAACTTAGGATAAGTGCTTTCTTGCGGGTTTTTTCAGTTTTTCTCATACACACCATCAAGGGGACATTATTTGAACTGTATTTAGGCATTGGAGTCACGGGGTAGCAACTTTATCAATCTGGTTTTATTTGGGCAAAGCACGCCAAGCTGTGAATCTACATTTTAACCTACTTTCACAAGACAAATAACCCAGATTAAACTATTGGGTTAAGGTATTATTTTTCCTAAGGGCTATCCGACCAGGATTAAACAGTCTGGTCAGATGCATTCACTAGTTCTAACCTAGGGGCTATCTGATCAGGATAAGATGGTCTGATCAGATGTATTCACTAGTTCTAATAACATTGAAATTTAAAAGGACTTGGTCATGCTTGAAAGGTATGACCTAGTCACTGTTATTGCATGGGGCTTTTTATTTCAAATGTTTTTGCCCTCTTTTGTTTTTCTTTTGTTTTTCTTTTCTTTTCTCTTTTTCATTTTGCAAAAATGAAAAATGGATTTCCAATAAGAACACTAGATACAGATAATATAAAAAATATCTAAGTCATAAGTTGATTCCCATATTTTATGGGGTGATAACAGCGGCTCCACCTAGGGATGGTACTTGCCCTGTTAAGTGCCAAGAATCTAGTTCCCTGTCATTCCGAGCCTATCTGTCTAGTAGCCTTAGTTGGTCTTATTCTCAGGAAATTTTTTGAAAGACAATGATCAACAGCTTAGGGCCTTCTCTTTGGGCTTCAACCAACTGACCAATGTTCCTCACTTCAGAAAATGCAAGTAAAGATAGAAAATTAAATCCGGTATGTACAATGGAGAGTGAGTTCTTCCCATCTCTTACTGAGGATGGATATAATGTTTCAACATTCTGCCATTCACAGGTGCTCCTGGCAGATCTGATCCATCGGCATTGTTCAACAAAAATGCGTTTTTCCCTCTGAAAGCTTGTATCCTATAGGGTCCTGTCCACAGATGATCAAATTTCCCATGCTTTCACTTGTCCTCATTCTTGGCATCCCATCTCAATACCAGGTCTCCCAACTCGAAATCATCCTCCTTGGCTCTTTTATCAAAGATCTTCTTAATGTTATCTTGGATGACTTGGGTCTTGTTGAACACATCCTCTCTAGTCTGCTGCAAGTGAATCATTTGATTGATTCGTCTCTGGGAGTCATTTGGCTCAACTTGTATTTCTTGAAGTAACTTCATGACAGGAAATCCCAAAGAAGTTGGGAAAACGGCCTCAGTACCATAGACCAACTAGTACGGTGACATACCAATTGACCTCTTGGTGGTCAGTTTGTTTGCCCATAAAGCAAATACCAGCTTATCATGCCATGATTTTTTATTCTCCTGCAGCATTTTCTTGATGATATTCACCAAAGACTTGTTTGATGATTCCGCCAACCCGTTCCCCTGAGGGTAGTAGGCTGTGGAATGCCCCAAGGCAATGTGGTAACGGCTGCAGAAATCAACAAGTTTCTTCGATCGAAAGGCAGCTGCATTGTCAGTAATGATCTTTCTAGGACAACCAAAATGGGATAAAATATTATTTTCAAGAAACTTGATAATTACAGAGTCAGTGGCTTGCCTGCTAGGTACAGCCTCGATCCACTTGGTAAAATAATCGGTAGCGGTGAGGATCCACCTATGTTGGCTAGAAGATGGAGGGTGTATCTCTCCAATAAAGTCAAGTCCCCATTGCTGGAAAGGAGCCTCCACTGAAATTGGTTTAAGAGGTAAAGTAAGGAGTTTCCTTTTACCCTCAAATAGTTGGCACTGATGACAGGCTGTTACTTTCTGATGTACATCTGCAAACAGGGTGGGCCAGTAAAAACCAGCTCTAAGTATTTTGTTTGTCGTAACCTTCCATTTTAAATGGCCACCACATTCACCTACATGGAACTCCTGCAATACTTTGTCAGCTTCATCTTTGAGTAGGAAATTTAAAAGAATACCAGCAGGGTCTTTCCAATACAAATTTCCTTCCAGAATACAGAATTTCAAAGCTTTCAACTTTAAAAATCTAGCTTTAGTTTTAGTTAAACCAGGGGGAGCTTGTAAGTTTTGTAAAACAAAGACAAGGTCTACATACCATGGAGAGTTTAGAAAAACCTCTTTAACATTTGGAGTCACCATCTCACCCGGTTCATCTGCCACGTCTAGAAAATTAATGTCAAGAGCTTGAAAGTTAGATTCAACCATCAATTTGGCGAGGCCTTGGCCTTTGATCAATTTTGTGGGCTTAATTTCAATGTTGTATTCTAGAATAACTGCAATCCACTTTCTCCTTCTCCCATCAGGGTTGTCTTGTGTCAAGATATCTTTTACTACCACGTTTGGAACATAGGCTATGACATGTGAATGGAGAATGTAGACCCTGAAGTCTTTTATAGCCTTTACCAAAGCAAAGGCTTGTTTCTCCATAATATTATAGTTCAGTGCAGCATCTCTTAGAGCCTTGCTGAAGAAAGATATGGGTTGTTCGTACCCTTCACTCTTCTTCTGCAGTAATACAGCCGCTATAGTATGTTCCGAGGCGAAAGAGAAAAGATAGAAATCTTTTGTGAAGTCGGGACTAATCAGAACTGGAGCCTCTGTGAGAGCTCGTTTGACCTGTTCGAAGGATTGTCTGGACTCTGAGTCCCATTTTATTTTAGCATCATTTTTGAGCATGTTGGTGATATTTTGGAGGAGCTCAGCTAGATTAGGAATGAATCTTCGAAGAAAGTTAATTTTCCCTATAAAGGATTGTAGTTCTTTTAGATTCCTTGGGTGTTCTAACTTTAGTATGGCCTCTATTATGTTGGGTTCAATTCTGATGCCTTCTTTAGAGATAATGTGTCCCATCAGTTTGCCTTCTTCTAACCCAAAGAGGCACTTCTTGGGATTTAAAGAAATCCCGAACTTTCTACATTTTTCGAAAACTCATCTAAGGTGTCACAGGTGTTCATCATCAGATTGGGAGAAAACGGTCACGTCATCCAGATAAATGACGATAAACTTACCTGACTCTTCTATGAAGGTGATGTCCATCGTCCTCTGGAAGGTAGCTCCTGCGTTCATCAGACCGAAAGGCATCTTCACATACATGAAAGTGCCCCATGGAGTGGTGAAAGCGGTTTTTTCCTGATCATCTGGGTGAACTAAAACCTGGTTGTAGCCTGAGAAACCATCTAACAGAGAAATTCGACTAGACCCGACCACTTTTTGCAGGAGGTGATCCATTTTAGGCAAAGGGTAGTTGTCCTTCAAGGACGCTTTGCTCAGATTCTGAAAATCTATACAAAGTCAGATCTCCCCAGTTTTCTTGCGAGTAGGAACTAAATTAGAAACCCACTTAGAGAAACGGAGTGGGACTATGATCTTGGCATCATACATTTTCTTAATCTCTTATTCTATCAAGGGGAGCAACTTGGGATTTATCCTCCTAAGTTTCTGCCTAAATGGTTTTTGGTCTTCCTTTATGGGAATCCTGTGTTGTATAATGCTGGTGTCATAGGCTTTCAAATCTTCGCAGCTCCACGCAAAAACGTCAGAAAATTCTTTGAATAACTTAATGTACTTAAGCTTTTGTTTCGGGGGTAAAGATTTGGACAGCTTAACCATCTTAGGTTTCTCTTCCGTTCATATATTGCAGTCTTCTACCTCTTTCCCATGGGCTTCTATTTTGGGCTTCTTAGCTACGTCATCATTGTCAAACAGATCTTCTAACTTTTCAATTGTAAAACTTTGGCCTCGAGTTCATCGTCTCCAGATTCTCCTAATTCTACTGTGTCTTCTGTATCTACAGTATTTACGATATTAACACTATCTATTTCAAACTCAGAATTATTTACATTTTCATTTTCATTTTCTGCGTCTATGTTTGTACATTCAAAATCGTTCTTGCATTGTAGAAAATCCTCTATCTGATTGTCATTTCCAAACACTTGCCAGTACCTGATATTATCGAGCACTGTCAGTCTGCATTTCACTTCCACTGTGTATGGGCGAGTTTGTCGGAAAGGGATCTTGCAGGAAGCAGCAAACGTAGATAATCCGTCCGCCAGAATATTATGTCCTCTAGGCATGACCTGCAAGTCTACCTCGTTAAAACATTTCAAAGCATCGAGAGCAGCATTCCTGTATGCTCTAAGGCGTGGATGTTTAGCAACATATTCACCTTTAATTTGTTTAATAACTAATTCATAATCACCCCTTACCATTATTTGCTTAGCACCCACCTTTTTCAACAGCTTCAGTCCTAGCATTAAAGCTTCGTACTCAGCAACGTTGTTAGTGCAATGGAAATTTAACTTATAGGAATGATTTTCTGAATACCTTTTTTGATGATTATGCAACCAGACACCAACTCCTGCCCCTTCTTTACTCACAGCTCCGTCAAAATCCATACTCCAGAAATCGACAGGGAACTCTTCAGTGATCACATTTTCCATCTTTGCTGCTTCATCGCTTTCTGTGGATTCATCTTGACTAGCTACCTCTTCCACCAGATGTTTGTCTGGCTCTTCGGTATTACCATCAGTGTACAGGATGAACGAATCTAGGTCTGAATGAGCAGAGTAAAGAGGGCAATTATGGGGTTTCTCTTGGCTATTGACCATATACTTCATCAGCGTTTCTCTGTATAATCTCCTCTGTTGTCCAAACACTGGGATAGTGGCGTAAGACATATCCAGCTGCAATGTTCCTTTCAACTTAGCTCCCCAAGAGCGGGATAACAACATACCATATTTAAGCGGGATGTCGGCAACCACTACGTCCATCACCATGCTTTTCAAAGGGATCTGAACCAAGGTTATGCAGAGATCTTTAATCAAACCAATACATTTGACTTTGCTGGAGTCAAACAAGTGCAGATCTTTGTAAGGTTGAGTGACCTCCAATCCCAGTTTTTCCATTACCACCTTAGGCATTAAATTGTGCGAGGCACCTGAATCCAACATGGCGTTATGCAATATCAAATCATGTATGTTCAAACTAATTTAAAAGGGAGCCACATCACCGGTATCGTCTCGACCATCCACCTCGGGTCCGAAAAGGAGCTCGGGACGATCGTCGGCCAGGTTCACAGTGTCAGAATGAGTCACTGACCCAACAGTCAAGGCTTTGGTGCCTATGTCAGGTTCAATGGCTAACGCTTTCAGTACCTGTGATCAATAACCGCCTTTGCTTATCAACTCTGTCAATGGGACGGGAATTTTAATTTTGGCCAACTCTGCCTCTAGGCTAAAAGGGGCTGGTGTTCGGGTCTAACTCATTGATTCTGGCTGGACCACCATATTCCTTTGGTCAGAAGTACTAGGCAAATTGGCAGGAGAAACTTCAGGCTGGGCCGGTCTTTTCAGTATAGTGATGTTTTTCTTCACCAGAGCTTCAGTTCTACTTTTCTCAGGAGATATTTCTGTAGTACTCTTCTCGAGACTTTTCTCATTCTCAGGTACTTTCTGTGTTCCAGACATCCTTTTTGAGGAAGTTCCTTCTGCCTTCTTACTTCGCAGATTGTATTGGCTGTGCACCTTCAAGATATCATTTTCATAGGCTTGCTGTCCTACATCTTCGGCCTCCTCACTTACCTTTGTTTGATTTAGTAGGAAGAGTTCCTGCTCTTCTCGAGTGAGGAAAATGGCCTCATTATCATGAATACCCATGAGGTTGATATGAGTGTCCTCCAATTCTTCATTTACTTCCCCCCCATCATCAGCATAGTTTTCCTGCAAGGGAGGTCTGATCGACTGATCAGGGCCTCTTTGATCTCTTTGGTCCCTTTGATCCCTAGGGTCCCTGGGATCTCTTTGCCTAATCTAAAGAGGATTTCTTCTAAAATTGGGGTTCCGGATCTGGTGAGCAGGTGCGTTGTCCCTAGGGGGGTTTCTGTCTGAAAAATTTATTCTTTCCATCATTAATTCCACTGTTCAGGCCAAAGAATCCAGCTTGGAATCTGTGGTCGACGTGGAAGGCTCTTCTTTGATAGTGACCCTTCTTTATGACCTTTGCCGGGCCCGTTTCGCCAACAGATTTGCTTCCACACTAATATCACATTTCAGCATGTCTTCAAGGGTGGCAACATTTCTTTCCCTCAACTGGTAAGACATGTCAGCATCGAAACCATCAGGAAATTTAATCAATGCCAAACCTGAGGGAGGTTTGATTTCATTCGGGATTGCATTATACAAATTGTTAAAACGGGTGCAATAGTCTTGGACCGTCTCACCTTGATTTCTCTTTATGTTCTCGTACTCAGATAGTATTTGGAGAGGGTTTTTCTTTACCTCCCATCTGTCGAGGAGACTTCTTTGGAAGGCAACTAGGTCAGGGATTGATGTTGTGGGTAAGGCTTTAAACCACTTCTTGGCGTCCCCTGTCAGACTCTGGGTGAAAAGTCTCATTTGAACATCGACTTCATCAACTTCTTGTAAATCCAAATAGTTGTTAATTTTATCTACATGTTGTTGTGCGCTTAATGTTCCTTTGGCATAAAACTATGGCAGTCTAGTCTGGTAGTCTTGGGGCATGGCATGCAGAGGTGCAGCCAACACCAAAGGTGCATATCTAGCTGCCATGATGGGTGGAGGAGGCAGAACGACGACCGGGGTGGTAGGAGAGGTAGAAACTGAAGACGAGGGTGATGAAGGACTGGGTGGGGCTGAGGTATTGATTTGTAGCTTAGTCATAGGAGACAAGACTTTGGGGGTTCGAGGTTGCACCACAGTTGGGTCGAAGACAAGTTTAAACACGAAGGTTTCAGACTGGGTTCTAACTAGGTTTCGTAGCGAAAAAGGCTCAAGATCAAGGTTTGGTAAGCTCTCTGCCTCTCTGAGAAAAGTAGAAGATTTGCAAAGTGGAGAACTGCTCGCCGAACTGGAGATGAAGGTCTTTCGCCTCAATAATCGTTCGGGATTATCTAATGCAGCAGAGGGTTGTGGGTCTGGATGGGATCGAGTGTGGACTTTCTTGGGAGCCAGAACTCTTTTTGGGTTTTATACATATATTTATATTGTATGAAAAATACAAACTAAGGGAGATTTCTATGCTGACGTCGTCTAACTTCCAATCATTCCTGAGCGACTATGTCACGTTCGACGGCTGCCCACGAACGTTCGAGCTCTTCCCGGTTATTTGCTGTTTGGAGGATTAAGTCAAAGAGGTTTGACTCAATATGAGTTTGATTGGAGAGTCCAGGCTCGATATTAGGTTTCACTGCTGCAGGGACAGTCATAGAGGGACAGAGGTACCAGGAAAAATACTGGAAGTAATATATATAGAGTTAATCAACCTCTAAACATTACTTTCTTCTCAAAGTCACACTTTCTTAAGGGGAAGGAAGTCGTGAGATATCAGTTTTAGTTCTCCCCAGTGGAGTCCCCATTTATGTTAGCACTCGGTAAATTTCCTAGAGGTTGAAAAAGATGAAATTTACTAAGGTAACCTTAACCAACCGCTTTTAGAGCTGGGATCTAGCCCTTCCATCTCCAGAGAGGGATCTCTCTGTATGATTTAGCTTTGTTTATTTTCTGATATTGGGCTAGTTAAAGAAATCGTTGGTTTTGTTGTAGAGGGTTTGTAAAGTTGGTTGAGACAAACTACACATCCATTGGGCTATGGGGTCAGTTTAAATCAAATCCGAGAAATAACCAGAAATGCCAAAGAAGTTTTCCACAGGGCGAGGTAATACATTCATTGGATCTTAAATATTTAAAATGATGAATGGAAGAACAGATGAGGAAAATAACTCCAACTAACAAGCAGTTAAGAATTTCTTAATTGAATATATTTAGAAGATAAACACTTAAATCTCTAGAATCAGAAACAGGGTATCAGGGATAAATCCTGCAACATAATGCTATTCATAAAGATTAGATTCAGACGACAAAATGAAATACAGAGAAAGAAAACATTAACTCAGGGAATCACATCACCAGTGAACATACGCAAGAATCCTGTAAAATGCCTCTTCTTTATTAATGGTGTATCTCTTCAAAAATGATACAGCTTGATAGCAATCGGGTGTGCAAATCAACAACCCTCAATACATTGCAAAATGAAGTATTTATAAGACAAAATACATACGCTCCTGTCATAACTGATCAGGACGTGTTCATGCTATTTTTAGAAAAACTAACTTAACTAAGAAAAACCGTTTTGATGATTCATCACAATTGTATACTGAATTTCAGGGGTAGGCTGTTGGTGAGGTGCCTTCGCCACCTCTACTGACAGGACAACTGACTGGAAGTGACAGCTCATCTACTAATCTAGTAGATCACACAGTTCTTCCCATCTGATATGACCTGGCACTGTGATTTTAAGCAATCTCCGGTACACTTCATCCATGTCTGTGTACTTAGAAAATGTAGGCTTGATGACGAAAATGTGCTTAATTTCATGCTGGATACTGATATCCGACTGCAAGGTGTCCATGAATGCTCTTCCTGTGATGTTTGCTTGTATTCCTACGAACTTAGAACTGTCCTTGGACACTTCGATCAACCTTTTCTTATAATCAGGAAGCGTCATCAATTTGTCATTTATGACCTTCATGCCAGGCAGGGCTTTCCTTTGCAGAGCATCTATTTTGTGGAAGAACTTCTGCACTCCTTGATCCATGACTTGGATCTTCTCCTCTAGCTGAAGCATGAGACCTCTTTTGGTCAGGACTCTTTTCACTTCCAATATGGTTTCTGTCCTATCTTCAATTTTCAACTCCTCGAGTTCCTCCCGGGTCTTAGAATTTAGGAACCTTATGATTTCATTAGCCTAGGCTGGCATGTCACCCAGTTCAGTCCTGATTTTCTCCACAGCCTGTTTTCTCCTCTCGGACAACTCATTCTGTTCAAACATGATCTGAACCATAGGCCAGATTTCATTAATGGACTTAGAGATATCCATCCACACAAGTTCTTTAACTTCAGCCATGGTCTTTTCGGCCAATGTCTGTTTCTGGAGCTGCTGCAGCTCCTTCCTGATCTGCTCGTTCACCTGCTTCTCCTTTGACAGAATTGTCTGAAAGGAAGTCTTCAGCTCCTGGAGATTCTCCAATTCTTTCTTGAGCCTGGTGATTTCTAACTCTTGCAGGTTGATTCTTTCCATAGACTTGGCCAGGTCTGTAGCTCCTTTTGGAAGGGGAACTGCTGTTGCAGATGGAACGACTGTCACTGTTGGTGTTGCAATAGGGATAGCACTCAATGGAATGCCTTCCATTGGCTTTTCCTGCTCTTTCTCCTTGAGCAGTCTCTCCATCTCTGCTTCCATCTCCTTTAACTGTGCATTCTGCTCCAGGAGTAATTTCAACATTTCATCCTTTTCACCTTCCCTTTCAACTATTTCTTTCGTCTGTCAGTCCTCTATTGGAGGAAGCTTCAGCTGTTTTCTCAAAGAAGCTATGTCAGCATTTTTCTTTTTGATCATCTCCTCAGCAGCCTTGACGTTCACCGGGTCATAACCGATCTTGAGGACTAGTTCCTCCAACGTCTTTATCCTGTTGTCCTTAGCGAAGGAAGACATCTTCTATAGCTTCAGTTATGTCTGGGCATTGCTCAAAGATATACGAAAATTTGACACAGAAGTTGCAATGCAGGCTAAAGTGTGGGAAATCATTTCCCCAGTCTGCTTATGTAGATCCATCTGATTTGCCAGATGCACATCTTTTGCTTGAAACTCAAACGTGGACCTCTTGTAATCAGATATCACCTTTGGATCAGGCTCTTGTGCATGGAGGAACGCCATATGCATCCTACCCTTATCTGTATCAAATGCTGAGAGAAGTCTATGCTGGGCTGTGGATGAATGCTTCTGGAACTGTGCATAAGTGCTGCTAGTGAGTGACTGGTTCCTCTTTTTGATCGTGTCATATTTTTCAAAAATGCCTAACTTGGGCCCAGTGCTACTTGGAGGAGTATCCAAGGGATAATCTGAGGATTTTAATTCTTTTGTCCCCTCCTTATGCTGACTAAAGCTGAAAGGAAAACTGAGTTTCTTAGCCCCAGTGGTGGTCACTGTGGTGGGTGTGATCTCTTGCTCCACTGTCGTGCCTATCGTAGGAGCTGTCCTCGGCTTTTTGGCGTGCATTTTGCATTCCTCAAAAGACACCTCTGTTACAGGAGGAGATGACTCCTGTCGTGGCCTCCTCTCCTTGAGGACCTGCGGCGTGGTGGTGGGTAGCGCACTTGTTGAGGGTCCCGGCTGTTCCAAGTCCAGCAAAGTGTCAGGCAGCCAGACTGCCTGATTCGCAAATTTCTCGATCTCTAGCTTAGACTCGTGCACATAAGGGGCATTTTTGTTTTTTACCCTCATGTCTGAAATGATCCCGTGGGGATCATAGTGCTAGACGAAACTCGTGGAGAATTTCATCTCCTTCAAAATTCGATCCGCTTCCTCGCCTGCGCCTCCGTTATTGCATATAAAAGGACCAATTTGTCCTTTGATTCTAAACTACTGCTTTTTCTTAAGTGAAACAAAATGAATATCATCAGAGTTCATAATCTACCTTATATATTCTAATGCGAAAAGTCTTACCGGTACATATCGTGGCAGTTTATAGGGCGCCAATTTGCACCCGAAGACTCTGATTTCTGTGTGATTCTGGCATAAATACCAGTCTCCTGTCTACACGTTGTCCGAGAGGTGCAAAATCCTCTGGACTTCATCATTAATCCATGGCTCAGGCATGCCACGCAACATACTTACCACCGGGTGGTAAAACAGGTCAATGAATGTCGTGAAGTCATATTCGGCAGAATTTTGCTTCAGGAGAGATGTCCACCCTGTGACTGGTTGCGGCTTCCCGTCGACGTCCATCTTCTGCATGGAGAAGTTGAACCTGTTGGCTTGGAAATAGAGAAACATGTAAGCCAGAATGGATGAATACCTGAACATGCCTTCGGTGGAGAAATTGACGAACTTCTCATGGATGTTATTGGCCAGGAAGGTGTTGTAGTTGAACTGCGTGGTTGGTTGTTCGTCGTTGGAGAAGATGGACAGAAAGCCTAGGATGGGCTCATCCACCCACTGATCATAGTAGTATCCAAGCAGAGCACACAGAGCCGAAATAATCTGATTCCCTTTGATGAAAAACATGGAAGAAGGATACGGGGGGTTGGTGGTCGGGATTGGAGTGGAAATGGGGAGAAAAAGCTCGAAAATCTGAGCTCTTTGTGGGAAAGTCATTTTCTGGTAAAGACCGGTGAGGATTTCTAAGTTAAAGGGTGAGGCGGATTCCACTTGGGTGATTTGTAACATATGGTCGACATCCTCTAGGGTGATGAAGAAAAGAACGTCTACAGATGAAGAAATGATGGCTTTCTGGTCAGGTAAGTAATGGACCTGGCAGCGGAGGGAAAACTCGAGGAAATTATGGATTTGGGGGAAAAGATATAAGGGCAAATTGGACTCCCAGAGCCCAATCTCGTCACTCTGGTCTAGGAAGATTTCCTGGAGCCATGACTGCAGATCAGAGAAGTCGAAACTGCAAATGGTATCAGCTATCAACTGGTCCTTATTGACCAGGGGAATTTTATCCAGGTCCACTGGAGGAGGAATGAACGGATTCTCTTCATCTTCAGCTGACTTTGTCTTGGACACCATTTCAGCAACTCTACCTGCAACAAACAACATTAGTGGGGTCTACTGGTGGTGGAGGAAAATGACGGGGAAGCAATGGGAAGACGATAGATACGTTCTCTGGTGCGATGGATGGTTTTGGCGCGAGGGATGAATAATGAGTGAAAATGGGCACAACGGTATATTTATTCAAAATTGGGTCGGTCGAACGCGGGAAAATGGTCAGCATGAGAACGGGCATATTATCCAGTCATTAATGTACAATGGGACACTTGGGGTGATATGGCAGGTCACGGTAACCCAAGTATACAGACGACTGACGTGGAGGTTGGTGATTGGGGGTAAAAGTCGCCAAAGTGGGGCCGCTCATGAGTGAACGGAGTTATGGGACTGATAGCCTGGACGGACAGAAGTCATGGGAAGTGACCCGACCCCAATAGCAAGTGGGTTGAGGGGGCTTAGTGGAGGATGACGTCCAGGGGTGATGTGATGTCAGGTAGCAGGTGGGGGATGTGACCTCTAGACCATTAGAACGATGCCACCTATAACAAGGGACCCGCCGGAAAGAATATTCGTTCCGGACCCCCCCCTTTTGGTTAAAGACAGAACACCCGGGGGGGTCCAGAATGCATTTAAAACCATTGATCTGTGTGCTTGTTCTGATGGCCATCCAGATATGAGCGTTCCTTAATGTCAATTCAGGACCCCCCCCCTCCATTAAAGGAAGAATGGAGGAGGGGGTCCGAAATTCGATGTGGACCACTGATTTGAGAGATGGATTTAGAGTTGTCCAGATGTGCACCTGTGTTATTGACAATTCCGGACCCCCCCCCCTCCGTTAAATGCAGAACGGGCGGGGGGGTCCAGAATCCAATATGAGCCGTGGATTCGTGCGCTTTTCCCTGGACCGTCGAGATATGTGTGAATGTTATAGAAGATTCCGGACCCCCCCCCCCTTTGTTTAAAAGCCAAACACTAAGGGGGGTCTGGAATGCTTTGTGAGCCGTCGATCCGGGCGATGAGATCTGAACGACTGGAAAGTGACTGAAACATATGTCTCGGGTGGAAAAAGTCATGATAAGGAAAACTTAGGATAAGTGCTTTCTTGCGGGTTTTTTCAGTTTTTCTCATACACACCATCAAGGGGACATTATTTGAACTATATTTAGGAATTGGAGTCACGGGGTAGCAACTTTATCAATATGGTTTTATTTGGGCAAAGCAGCCCAAGCTGTGAATCTACATTTTAACCTACTTTCACAAGACAAATAACCCAGATTAAACTGTTGGGTTAAGGTATTATTTTTCGTAAGGGCTATCCGACCAGGATTAAACAGTCTGGTCATATGTATTCGCTAGTTCTAACCTAGGGGCTATCTGACCAGGATTAGATGGTCTGATCAGATGTATTCACTAGTTCTAATAACATTGAAATTTAAAAGGACTTGGTCATGCTTGAAAGGTATGACCTAGTCACTGTTATTGCATGGGGCTTTTTATTTCAAATCTTTTTGCCCTCTTTTGTTTTTCTTTTCTCTTTTTCTTTTTCTTTTCTTTTTCTTTTCTTTTCTCTTTTTCTTTTTTCAAAAATGAAAAATGGATTTCCAATAAGAACACTAGATACAGATAATATCAAAAATATCTAAGTCATAAGTTGATTCCCATATTTTATGGGGTGATAACAGGACGGATGGTCTGAACAACAACTCAATAGAAAACACATTTGGAGAAAGGCCTTCTGCAGGAAAAAGTTTAGAGGCGACATTAGCTAACAAATTAGCCTCAGAATTATTTAATCTCAGAACATAATTAATGTTAAACGCAGAAAATTTGTTCATTAAATTCGATACCTCAGTTTGATAGCTTTTCAGGTGTGGAGATAAATAGTGAATAGATTTTTTTACTTGTCTAACCACAATTTTTGAATCACCAAAGACTGTCAAATTTTGAATCCTCAAATCTAGTGCTTTTCTGAGACCTTGCAGGAGTTCCTCGTATTCGGCCATATTGTTTATGCATTCAAATTCTAACCGGCAATCGATCAAATTTTTGTTACCTGCTGGGTTAATGATCACACATCCTGCACCGGCTCCTTCCTTAGATTTAGATCCGTCGAAGTAAAGAGACCAGATCTGATTTTCATTAGGTGCATGTGACCACTGAGAGAGGGTTGTTGATTGTGTGCATGTCATAATTTCAGACTGTTGTTCAGGGTCAGTAATGGTAGAAGTTTCGGCCATGAAATTGCCGAAAAAAGTGTTCATCCTTTGCATTTCAGGTGAATTTTCGAAAGAAGTGAATGGTTCATTAGGATCATTTAAATTGGTTACAATGAACTTAAGATAATTCTCATGATTGACCTTGATTCTGTTAGGCTTTCCATTCTCAGGCAACCATAAGTGAGACCAATCTGTCGCAAAATAGCCGTGTAGCTATTCAGACCAATCTCTACTTAAAAACAAGCCATATACTTCGGGGATATCAATGAAAATAATATCAATGACCTGATGGACTTTAGGATTAGATGATAATCTGATAAGTACATTTTTTAATTCACCTATTACTTTAACACTAGTATGATCAAGCTGAATAATTTTCAGACTGGAAGGTTGATCTTCGTCATTGATTTTTTGGCAGACAGACCAAGGCATTACATTTGACGATGCACTTGAATCTACCATACAATTATGTACATTCCTATTGAAAATTCCAAAAGTCAACAAAAAGGGTGGGACATTTCTGCGAGTATTAACAATAGAAGTTTGTTGTTTTTTAGTCGCAGCCCTTGAAACTAGTTTATCTACATTTGTTACACTTTTTACAGCAAGGGCTCTTTTATCAGAGGAATCTAGTGTCATTTTAGTAGAGACCTTTTGAGGTGTTTTGGGGCTATTTTTAGCAAATTTCTTGCTATTCGAATTGTTTTTTTTGCTATTTTCTGTAATATTCTGCAGCATCTTTTGTAGAAGAAAAGGAAATTTCAATAATTCGTAAACAGAAATATTAGCTCTAAATTTTTTGAGATCTTCAATCAAATCATACTCTAAACTTGGAGTTGTTGAATTCTATTTAGTTTCAATTGGTTTAGATTGTTTTTGAGGTGCATTAGTTCCAATTTTAGAAGAAGATTTATTTGTTGTTTTACTTCTGGTATTGTAAGGATGCACTGTTTCAAAATTAGCTTGGAAGATGCTATCCGAAAAATGCCTGAAAATGATGGGAGAGGATTCATCTTCTTCCACTATTTCTTGATCAGCCATGTCTTCGGGAATCTCGGGAGGAATCAAGTTATCATGTGCTTCTAGAATTGTTTGGATAGCAAACTGTAAGCTTTCTAGATTCAGGCCTTCAAAATTTGAGTTAGGCCGATTTGTGGGAAAAGGCTTTCTGAAAGGGGGTTTATAAGGTCCTTTGCTTGAAGAAGCTTCTTCAGCTGATCGTCTCAAATCTATAACTTGGTTTGACAAATTCTGAACGACCTTCTGTAAACTTTCTAGATCTAAACCGTCTGATTGAGTTTTGGTTTGGGGAGGTCTAGGAAGAATTTTGATTTTTTTCTTGGAGGATGAAGTAGTCTCTGCCTCGTTACAGACATTGTCTTTTAGGCTGAGAATATGTTTCTTGATTTGACTCGCCTCTTTGAGGGCTTCTAATAATGTGGCTTTCTTAGACATTTTTACCCAAATTGCTATGTTTTGGTGTAGGGCTTTCGTGTAGTATGCGACAATAATATTTTCAGCAGGCATTGAATCCATGGGGATTTGATTCTTTAATGTTAGGAACCTTTGATTAAAGTCTTTTATATTTTCTTTGGGGTTCATCTTTAAACTAGAGAGTTCCATGACTAGGACTTCAGGAGATTTTTCATCTTTGAATTTCTCAAGGAAACAGGATTCGAATATATCCCAATACACATTGGTGTGGGGTTGTTGGGAAAAGTACTAGGTAGAGGCATTACCTTCGAATGTATATGGGAAAAGTCCACATACTATGTCTTCGTGTTCAACACTATGGAGCCTAATGGATAAAATGAATTTTTTAATATGATCCTCAACAATCTTCTTGGAATCTGGGTCAAATTTAGGGAGCCATTTCTCTGGATGTTAAGGAAAAGGATGTTGGGGTCTGGGTATGGCCACTGCATCTTGATCGAGCCAAGGTCTGGTGGGATTATTCGGATTTTCCATAGGTGTGGGTGGTGTCAAAGGCTGAGATGAAGAACTACCTTCGTCTGATGATTCTTCTCCTGAAGAAGAAGGAGATGAAGGAGGTGGTGATGGTGGAATACCAGATCCTCCTGTTGCAGGAGTGAGGATGTGTTCTGGATCCGTAGGGTTTAAGGTAAGATCAATGCCTTCAAGTTTCTCCCTAATATTAGAGAATTCTAATGGTTGATTTAATGGCCGACCTGGTTGTCTAATACGGGCCAAAGCACCGTGTGTTCTTAGAAGGGATTGACGAAGAATTTCTTGTACGTTGGCCTCTGGGGGGTTTGGTGTCACTGGTTCAACGATAATCTGTGGATTGTCATTTGATGTGGTTGTTGTTTGAGGGACAATGTTGTCTTCAAAGCAACTTCTTGTTACTATAGGTGAGCGGGTAGGTGGGGGAGGAGTCTTGCGACCACCATGTGCCATTAATAGTATTCAGGCCCTCCTTCTGGCGCCATTTGTTGACAAGCGAAATTGACCGCTCATCAACTGGAAGAGTGAATCCGGTCCAGGGTTGTCTAAGTAACCCAAGCCATTTGGATTGACTCACTCTGACGACTTTAATGGCTCCATTGGCCAATCTAAAGTCCTAAAGGAAACGAAAAAATAAATAAAAGAAACGAAATAACTCATTAATTACTAATTACTAATATGTACATCTAAATATATATACAATTTATTTAATAATATTTATATGATAGTTCTAATTACCTAATTCATATATACAAGATATACAAATAATGAGTTTTAATCTGAACTCATAAAAAATCAAATGTATAATGGTTCTTTTGATGAAAATAGATAAAGAAAGCAAAAGTACTATTTGTTTGTTTTTAATCTATATGCATTCATAAGATCATAAATTAAACTATTATTTAAACAAAAAAATGTAGACGGTGAGAATTATACTACATATAATGATTTGAATTATAGACAAGCAAATAATTAAAAAGAAGAACAGACTAACCTATTAATCACTTGAAGAGTATGCATCCAATTGTTTGCCTAAATCATACCTCAGTCCATCCATGAGAGAAATATGTTGTGTGTCTTCACACTGTTTGGGATAAATGCCAAACTGTATATTGACTGGTGTATTTAATTAATAAACGATAGGAAGCAAAATGATAGCTACGATATAATAGGCTGCAAGTGATAACACATGAGATAAATCCAATAGTTACAGTTTGCATTTAATCAATCAACATGTCTAAGGTAAACCTCATAATATGAATTGAATGATCATTCATTGTTTTGATAAAACTGAAGCATAAAATAGGGAACTATGAAGGAAAAATTATCTTGACAACAAAATAATCTGCGAAGACAAAAGCTATCAACAATCATCCAATCACCAAGATAAACAAATTATAGACAATAACAACATTCACAGATGACTAAAGAATAAAGTAAATCTTTGTTATGTCCAAATTCGAGTATAAGTATTTCACAACTATCCCCAGGCCAAGATGCCCAGATTACAAAAAATAATGGGTTTATAAAGGCCTCAAAAAAGATAACTATTTCCCCTTCTGAGATCAAATATTAGTTACAAGAATAAAAGGGAGATGCAACCACCCAGATCCTACTAAATCCTCCAAAACTAACAAAAGTTCATTTATGTTCATACAAAATGCATCAAAGATATGACTGGAATGTCTCAAGGATGCCTCAGATTAATTTGTAATCATGGATTCCTGAACATCCTGAAAGAAAAGGAAAATAGAAAGATTTCAGATATATTTTCAACCATTAATTTACACAATTCGAATTAACATAACTGGCTACAGAATCTTGTGATTATGTAGCTAGTTATTTTAGTAAATGAAATCCAATTTATTGTAAAAACAAAACAACCTAGTTTTAACAAATAATTCTATTTTAAGATAAAGAATCATACCTTCAACTATGAAATCAAATCATATCAGGAAACCTTGGAATTTACAATGGTTGTTGCAGCCTCAATGTTTTTAAATACGACATTGCTTGTTGTCTTGATACGTTTTTCTTTCCCTTGAATAACAGATTTGAGCCTATGGTTTTCACTCGTTAAGACATCGATCTGATCCTTTAAAGCCTTAATCCGTGACTGTAGGATAGGGATATTAGTATAATATCTATCAATCCATGATAGATAGACCTCACACTTTGACTATGTGGCAGTTGCATGGGGAACAAACAAGATTGTGAACCGGATCATCTTCCATACAGACATTAGATTCATTACCCAATTTGACACTAGGAAACTCTGGATTGTTTTTCAAACAGGGTGGTAAATTGTCAACAAATTTGTAGGGCCAATCAAGGTGTGGCTCAAATGAATGAGGTTCTTCTTCAGTGAAGAACCTATCGATTTTAGAGTCCAAACTCTCATGGACTTTGATCATGCTGATCGATCTCACATGAGAGTTCAACTTGTTATGAAGCCTCCTCAAAATTATCCTCCCGGCTCTCTTGTTCTTAAAATTTATATCAACATTGCTCTTAGATTCCTTCCCTGTAGATTTATTTAAATTTTTAACACAGTCATTAGAATGTATAACCTACTCACAGGTTTGTTCAATAACCTTTGGATTTATTAATGGTTTGTTGTAGGAAGCTGAGACACAGGGCTAGATGGGTGAGAGGGGTGTTGTAGGGTAGGTTAGGGTTTCTTCAACCATGAGTTTATCGATCTCATCAACATTTGGATTAGAGAAACCATTTCTAATTAAAAACGAGTCCCAATTATCACTCTGCAATTCTAATTGATGCACAAGCAAGATTTTAATTAGGCTGTGATGGAAGAGGCTAGAGTCTCCTCGCTACTTTCTATACCTTTTGCCCATTTTATAAAGACTCCTCAATAAGTAATACAACATGTTCAAGGGAAACCCCATAAAAATCATAAGCAGGCGCAAATGATAGAGAAATACAAGACCAAAATATTCCTCACAGGTGACGAACTGTTTTAATACAACAAGCAGATCGTGCCACCAAAATTTTAGGAAGGAAATGGCCATACCTTTGTCGCATCCTTTTATCTTCTATGAAGTAAAAAGCAGAGTCCAAGGAACTTCTTCCACTTTTGCATTTTTGAACCACCTTTGACCGCTTACAGGTAGTCCTGTAGCTTGACTCAAGAAATCCTCTGTAACCTCAAGTTGGACATCACCCACTTTATCCCTACACCCATCGAAGGAAAAGGCGAATTCCTGGGCAGTTTGTAAATTGAAACCCTAAAATTTTCTAATGAAAATGAGCCAACCACTTCTCTCTGGATCTTCTTTGGCATCGTCATATAAGATCATAGTTTGAATACCATTAGGTTTAACTCTCATGATAGGAGCCATACTGGACAGGAGGGTAAACAATCAAACACAGTGTGAAGGGAGTGTTTGTGCGAACGAAACAGAGCCATACCTCGAGCTCGAGAAACACCAACAGTGAACGGTGTAAAAACTCATAACGATAAGATGGGTGTTTAATTGAAATGCATGTGGAGAGGATTTGCAAAGCCCAAGGCCATCCTTGGAAATGATGGCTGACTACAAATTGTATTTCCACCTTTGCATTTAATACAAACTAGGACCAAAGCATTAAAAATGAAAATAAGTGCGCGCATCGTGGGTTTGATCACAAGGTTTGGGTAAGTTGAAAATATAAAATCAAAGGCTTAGAAAAAGAAACGCATAGCCAAGAATCAAACAAAACCATACCAAAAATCAAATCATGGGGGTCCTTTGTTTATATAACCATCAATATCTAAGCATGCTTAGTGTTCAAGGAATTGAAACAATGAGAATATTTCTTCATGGCAAGGAACAAAGTTTCATTAATAAACTATAGGAACAATTTGCCTTTAATAAATTTTCAAACAGAATGGTAATCACAATCGCAAGTTTTCATGCTTCATTTTCATGCTTTCAGTCATGAAAACGAAGCATGAATAAACAATAGGGAAAAGCAACAACTGACAACTGTCGTTTTGGAAATTGCTCATGAAGAGTGATAAAAATTCATGACCCTAGTTAGGTAGCTATATAGATCATTTAATTGATATGAAAAATTAACAATTATGTTGTGCTGCCAACAATACCCCAATGAGTAATAAAGGTGGTTTTGTATGCATCTGCCCCTTTTATATTGATTTGATTATAACTAGAAAAACCGTCAAGTGAGGGCATCATTTGTGACCTTGCAATTTGTTTCATAATCATTTCCATGTTAGGGAGAGGAAAGTGATATTTCATAATAGCCTGATTGAATATGCAAAAATCAATGCAAATTCTAATATGATTAGTGACTTTTCGAATAGGAACCAATTTGGAAACCCATTTAGAATACTTGACCGGAAATATGATTCCATCCTTCAAGAGTTTTCCAACTCCTTTCGAATAGTTGCTTCCAGTGTAGGGTTGATAGGCCTTTGTTTTTTCCTAACTAGTTTTATGTCTTCCTTTATGGGAATGGCATGTTGTATAAGAGAAGAATCAAAACCATGAATATCCTCATAATACCAAGCTAAAACATCTTGAAATTCAACAAGAAACTTGGCAAACTTCCTTTTCTCTTCATCAGAACATTGGGCACCTATTTTAACATTCTTTGGAGACTCGGGTACCCCAATGTTCAAGGAGATGGTTTCACCCACCTTCATTTTTGACTTCTCTTATTTTTGTTTCTATTTATTGCCTACATCACTCGATGAAAATGGACTCTCTAGAGGAGTCAAGCCCTTAGGAATCTTGTTATATTCTATGGATACAATTTCCTTGGACTTATGAGGCTCATTTTGAATGAAAGCACAGATTCTCTCATCGCTAGGGAAGACCTGGAAAGATTGTATATTGTCAGGGATATGTGGATGATATAGAGATTGAAAAGTACAATCAGGTCTGTGTGGCGAAAGTTTTCGATTAGGAGAGGCTGCAAAAACAGCTAATCGATCATCCATTGAGTTCAATTCCCTCTTAACATGAGTAATGTTGAAAGATAATAGGTTCGAGATAAGTGCCCAAATAGTTTGGGTGTATCGTTTCATCAACTTATTACTAGGAGAGTATATCTTACGTACAAGGTTCACAACAAGCTTGGAATATCCAAAAACTAAAAGGTGACCACAACCAATATTATAGGCGTTTTCAATGCCTAATAATAAAGCTTCGAAGTCAGTGACATTATTTGTGCAAGAAACCTCCAACCTATAAGAAAAGTTATGAATTTTCCCCACAGGAGAGTACAAGATTATGCCAGCTCCGCTACCTTCACTAGAGCATGAACCATCAAAGTGCATGTGCCACATACCATCATCTAAATCTATTTGTTCCAAGGGAATGTTATCTTACTTAGCAAATATGGAATACACCCCTAGGTCCTCTTCGATATAGTTCACATTTGGTTGTGGGTCACTTTCTATGTAAGGTGAAATCCTTCCCTCTTTAAGGACTATAATTTTTTTACAATTTCAAGGAATGGATAAGTGTGTCCCATCGAGTGAGAGGTATCCACCCATCAAAGCTTGCTAATCTTTTTCCAAGATGATGGAGTAATTTATTACCGGCATATCAATTACCAGAATACTAAGGGTTGTCCTTATTTCAGGGTGTGCGCACAAAACTAAGGTCGCATCTTTAATCTCACCTATGGTTGTTTGTTGTAAACTATTATAGGAGAGCATGCTCCTGGAATTTTCATTTGTACAAGACAAGCCTAGCTCTTCCATAATAATCTTCGACATCACACTTGGGCCCGAACCACCATCAATGAGGCAACAATGGGCAATCTTATCCATAATATTTACAGAAATATAAAAATGGGGATTTTTTACAGGGTATCTAAAGCTATGTACACCTACTTTATTTACAAATGAATCCTCTTCATTTACCTCTTCAGAGAGATTGGCTACAACAAAATATTTTCCTTCCATGAATTGTTTTAGATGTCTTTGTTGTTCATGGATGACAACCATGTCCATAAGGGTGGCATATTCTTTGGTGTTGGCCAACTAATTCAAAATATTGTATTTGGAAGAGGGGAGAGGGGAGGTAATTCCTTGATTGTCAGGAACCTTAGGAACCTGAACAATAATAATTGGTGAGGATGAGCTCGGGCTAGAACAATTGCAGGGAGGATCATATTTTCCCTTGGGAGCATAGGATTTGTCATAGTATTGATGATCATGACATCTTTTGTCTCTACAAAATCTAGGACAACGATGGTAGTTTCTGGTATTTTACCAAATAACTTATCTCTGGTGCTCTTCCTTACCTCACATGTGGTTTCCTCATGGTGTTCCTCGCAAAAGTTACACCAACTTCGAGGCATGATATCTTTAGGATTAAAATTGTTTTCAATTGGATTTCTAAAGGGGGGTGCAGAAGAGGACAAAGCTCCAGGGGTGAGAGGGGAGACAGTTCCCTTTCACTCATATTCTATCATAAGATTATTCATGTCTTGGACTAGATGTAAGAGGGTAGACATGTTCGTATGTTTAACTGATTCTCCCTGAGGAAGACTTGTTCTTTCAAGTTGTTCTTCATACTCTAAAAAAGTATGCAGAGCGGAGCCAAGGTTATCAATCGATTTTTCCTCAATCCTATGACAATATGGGGAAGGTAATGCATTGTAGTAATGCATGAAAGCAGCTTGGTTCTGAGGTCGAATGAGTTCAGGGATTTGATTGTATAACTTAGTGAAATGCAAGTTGAAGGACTTGATGGTCTCACCATTCTTATAGGCGATGATGTTATTGTACTCCCGTAACTCCTCAGTTGGGTTTTTAGATTTCCCATAGGTGGATTTGAACCAATAAACTAACTCCTCCCAAGTAGACAGAATATTAGGAGGAAGGTCAGAGAAATCGACCACAGCCTTTCCTTCCAAGGAATTGACAAATGAGTGCATGCAAGTATCATTGTCATTGGCTCCTATGTTGTGACAAGCATTAGAAAATGCCACTAGGTGTTCTTTGTAGTGACAGTTTTATTCCCCGAAAACCTAGGAAGATGCTCTTTGAATTTAGGAAGTGGACGAGTAGCAAGTGTTATGTTAAGAGGAGAGGAAACATGCCATGGTGTGGTTGTGATGTCTTCTTCAAACTGAAAATCCATACTTTTTGATGACTTTGGTGGGATTTGTGGTAGATTAGACAGGAATATGGTGGCCATATAAGCTACCAATCACTGAAGAAGCTGACGACTGAGAGGAGGAAGCACTTGCAGTGCCACTAGAGCCACCACTAGATGCCATCTTGTGGATGATAGGTAAGGGAGACAAAGACAAATTGGATGAATCAGACAAAGTTCTCCTTAGAGCACTTTGTTGGGTTGATAACACAATGTTCCTTCTTCCTATTTTGGCA
>ML788886.1:309330-337741 GCA_009831015.1 Picea engelmannii
TAGACGATGACTCATCTTCATCCTCACTTAGAAAATCATTGCTCCCTGAAATCTAGGAAAGGATAAGAGATCCCAAGAAAACCTATTGGTTTCCCACACAAGGGGAAACAGGGTAAGGCATAGCCTCATGTCTAGATAAAAACTCCTCCTTTAGATTTAGGAAACATCGCTTCTTTTTCTGCAAATACCCACAAAAATTCTCAACATGAAAGTACTTATGCTTGGTAGTGTGGACCTCGAAATGCCCCAAGATGGATGTGACCTGGTGTCTATTGACATGTGAGCACAATGGCTGAAAATCCTCGCAAAACAAATCTTTATCAAGGGATGACTGAAGATCACCCTAATTATGCTACGACAAGTCATCCTTGAACAGGTGGAACAAATATGTAACCATATCATCACTAGGTTGCCAATCATTTGAATCATACATGTATGGAGACCATTCCAATGATGATGACAAATCAACCCCTTTTTCTTGAGGGCTACCTTCAATGTCATAAATAGGATCTCTATCGATGATGAAGCATTCAACATCCCATCTATGTCTCCCAACCTGTATGAAATCATCAATGTGGTCGTCAACTGTATATGAGGATTATTCCACGAATTCATATGCATCATGGGATTTTATTACATTTTCACAAGACTGGAGAACTTCATTTTCTTTAGAAGGGAAAGCAGTTAACAATGTATCATTCATGCCTTCTGCAAGAGAAACTTTATGGATATCCTTTTGGCATTTTTCTTCATTTCCACAGTCACGGAACAAAGCATCATCAAACTTTTCAAAAGGATTATAAATCTCCATTTTATCTTCTTGATGTGTAGGAGAAGTAGAGGTATGTATGTCCTCATCAAGTGGAAGGGAAGATACTTCATCTTCATGTGCAGGAGGAGAACAAGGATGAATAATATCATCTTCTTCAAGTGAGGGCATGGATACCAATGTCTCCTTCTACTCATCAAGGTTGTGTACTTCATCAAGGTATTTTTCTTCTTGGAAACTTTCTCCATGGATTTGTTCTTCTTCATAAATAGGATCATATAATTCACCGTCTTAATCTTGATATCTAACAATTTTGTTGACCTCCTCGGGTATGGAGAGAGATTCATCATCATTCAGGAATTTTTCCTGGTACCCATACTTCTCAGTCACATCATCGTATAATGATTGTGTTCCAAAATATGAAATGGCCACTTCCCAAGCTGAGTTTAGGGTATGCATTTCCTCATAATTTTTGAGGATGGTGTCATACTCTTCTTCTCTCTATTGACATAACTTAACTAGAAAGTCCTTGTTAGGGCTGAGTTTTATTAATTTTTCACGAAACTCATAATCTTCATTTGTGCTTTGCTTGAGGCACTCAAAACTTTCCTCATTGTTGTTGTCAACTTATTTTCTTTCAACTATTTTTCAACAAACTCTGGAAGAAGCATTTCTCTCAATCCTTCAATAGGATCAAGGTCAAAACCTTCTCTCAAAAATTCATCCTCTAGGTCCTGAATTGTATCTTCAAGACTTTGAAATTATGATCCCAAACGTTTAAGGAACTCTATGATGAGGATCGTCAAAGAAGATATACTTCTTGGCTTGCAAGATTACTTGATCCAATCCCTTTGTTCATTTCCCAAGGATAGCAAGAACAACCGTAAGCACACATCCTCCAGGGATGATTTTAGGGGCTAAATTTTGCTCATGGGCTAATTTTCCATGTCTTTTCCAAAAACGAGATTCGTTGTTTTAAAAAAGATTCGCCCAAATTCTATAGCATAAAATTATTTTACCTTAAAAATCTCCCAAATTTTATAAAAAACTATATAAAATACTTAGAAATTTGAATATTTTTACAAAATTATCGCCAAACATTTATAGTTGGCACATGAAGGATTAGTAAGATTCGCCAAGGTTTCTACATTTTAAAATAATTTTCCATCCTTAAAATCATCCCTGACATCCTCATGTTGTAAACTCACATAGTAGATGCATATGGTAAACTCAACAATGTGTGCTATGAACGATAATGGATTACCATCAAACTTTGGGAGGACATCGAATTGGTTTATCAGGAACTTATTTGAATATCCATCAATAGCTTCAAGATTCAAGGCCTTGTATGCTTCATGAAAGCACCATAGAGCCATGTTTCCATTACTTATGGTAATAGCTCAATGGAGTCACCATATGAGATCAAGGCTCATCAAAGGATGGAAAGGGATAAGGAGGGTTCTTGGAAGGTGGAGTCCCTAGATGAGCTTCAAGAAGAGCTCATCAAGGGTGGAAAGGGAATGCCATTTTGGTGGAGTCGCCATGCAAGCTAGGGGAGAGGTTTTGGGATATCTTGTCAAAGTGTCATTAGGGTTCTAAAGAGGATTCAAAATCCTCCTCGAAAACGACTCCAAAATGTTATCGCACAAGTTGTAGGTTGGGAAAATCTCAACCCAACCACCAAAATGGAGAAAACTAAGAGGGCACCTACCCACTGATTCAAAAATGGATTAGAAATCATACATCACTTGATTTGAACCAAGTGTCTCTAATATCACTTGATCTTCAAATAGTATTAAGTATGACACCACTTTCTTATTCCAATATTCTTTTATTGACAATGCTTATAGCATGGAAGTGTCTTATCTTACTTAACGAAACACTTTAACTAATGAACATAACTTGCATAATCATTCATACATGAGCATATACAGAATCACATTAAAGCAATAATTTTGTTTCACAATGACCTTCTTGCATGTTACTCAAACTCAATTAAAAATTTCAAATTCGACAAGTGTCAAAAAACTTAAGGCAGTGACTATAAACACTATATATTTATATACAAAATTCCCAAATGCTCTCTTACAACTCACAAATCCCAAATTTACATAATTATGGCTTGCAAATGGGTGATACGATTGTCACCATCGACTCTGTCTTGGAAAATCGATTCCAATGGCTATAAATACCCCATAACTCTAAAAAAACTACAAATTTGACTTCAAAAGGAAAATGAATAGATCTTTAGTACATGAGAATGTTGTGTTCAAAAACACAAAAGAAAATTGTGTAAAACACTAAAAATATTGTGTAAAACACAAAAACAAGTTGTTTGTAACACAAAAATGTTGTGTGTACAATGTGTTGGGTTCTGTGCCATTAAATAGGCCACCCCTCTTTAAAAAATCAAAAAATTAGTGGTAACTTATTACTAATTTTAGGAGGAATCACACTAAATATGGAATATTGGCATCTTAATACATATTTTAGTTATGGTTTATTTTAACAAACCATATTCATGACTTATTAGTTGTTGGAGAGTAAGTTAAGTGGTTGGGATTGTGGGTTCCATTCCCATTGACCTCAAATATTTTGTTACATATACTATATATAGTATAAACTTAAAACTCAACGCATACTTTTAAATGGTTGTTATAATATATGTATTATATTATAAAAAGTGAATTGCCACATGATCCCATGTGAATTCTTGTTGGATGGTTATATAATTACTTACATATATGTTAAATATATATGATATATATAATATATATACCAAAATAATAACCAATCTAATATAAGCCAAATCCAATGAAGGATCGCCACATGTCAAGATATGTTTGGTCTATTTATGTGTTACATGTCTAACTATGATTGGACCATATCTGCCACTTGTCATCATGTAACTGGGCCACCTGGAGGTACAATATGTCACATTAGCTGCCAACAATCACATGCCATGTCACCTATATGGTGCCACTTTTTAATATCTGGAGCTTCCACTTGTCAACCTGTGAGCCTACCACGTGTCTCTCTCAGAGTCTGCCACATGTCTCTTTAGGGTTGACTTGAACTTTGACTGCCCATAAATTTTACATACAAGATCCATTTGACACGTAGTTTTCACCGTTGGAAAGATGACGAAGAACTCTTCACATTGATTCCATTTTATAGAACTTTTGAGATGATCAAATTTTGATCAATTTTGACCCTTTCTAGATCCCTGTGAGCATTTTGGATCCTCCTGGACCTCTGTGAGCATTCCTGGATCTTCCTGGATCACCCACTGTCACCTTATGTAGGTGTCCCCTTCACTTTAGAGGTGAGGTAGTCATCTCAAGGGGGAATCTCGGTGACCCTAAGGGGAAATGAAATGGAAAATGATAAGTATGAATGGATATCCCTAGAGGTCAATTCTATATGATAGAAAAAGCTTGGAGAAGATTCTTAGGAAGATTTAAAGGTTTCCAAAAGAATTGACTGACTCATTGAGACTAAGGTACTTCCTCAAGACATAATGAAAACTAAGGATCCTTGTAATATGTTAGTTGGACAAGCAAGTTAATATTGTTGTCCCTAATTGTAGCAGAAGTAAATGATATATATCAGCTCAATAAATATAGCAAAGGATACAATATAAGTGTTAAATATATGAATGAATAATCAAGATATAAACTAGTGAAAGATAGCTTAAACTAACAATGAATAAGCAATAACTTTAGCACAAAAAACAAGGCTAAAACAAAAGGTTACTGCAGTGAAATTATCAGCCTTATGGCTGTAACAAATCAAGCTTAACAATAGAAAAATCAGCCACTAGAAACCACCTCTAACTAGCCCAATAGGTGCATTAGGATTAGAAGAGAATTAGGGTGAATTTAGGGTTAAATCCTAGGGTTAGTTTAGGAGTTATTAAGCATTAGAAGGTTAGTTTTATGTAGCCATAATGGTTGTAAGATAGTTTTGTAACAACAGCAATAAGTTGTGGTTGAAAGGGGATGCCTCAATGAGGCAAGGGAGCCAAAGGCTCAAGGAACACTTTCCCAAGGAGACAAATTTAAAACTTGAAATTTTCACATTTACCAAGGCAACAATTTATGTATTCAATGCAACAAGTAAATGACTAGTGCCTTTATTAATTGGGTTAATGGAGTCAAGCAAAAAAAGAGCTAGAGGTACTACCTCCTTGGGCATGTAAATCCTCTTACATACATATAAGGGGTTGTAGTGTCTCTTTCATGGGTGCCTTTGTAGAGGGTGTGTGGCATCTTCATTTGCAATGCATTTTTTCCAAGCCCATCCTCTTGCCATTATTTATTTATTTCATCTTTTAAAAGGATGAGTTGAAGTCCACTGTCCTGGTGTGGTGTCCAAATAATGATAGTGTCACTCACAAATACCTTGTGGAAATGAGAAGGTTGGCTCATGATAAGACCCCCTTTCTCTCAGATATGCAATTGAGATCCACTACCCTGGCTTAGTGACCAGATGATGGTAATTTCATACCTCTAGATACCCATGATCATGATAGGGAATCTCGTGATGACACCTCCTATCCTCCAACTAACCCCCTAAGCATTCATAATCATTTATTCTTATGTGTCCCTCTTTTCTTATAGAGAAGTGTTTCATTTCTTTCTCATGGGATCCCTAAGCAAATCATTTGGAAGGTTTATATATATGCTTTTATATTTTTAACCAAAACCAATCCCTCTAAGCCTTCAACCCCTTATTCCCATAGAATGAGGACAACCCCAGCTTCTTGGGTCAATACACCCTAAAATCNGGGGGGGGGGGTTAGGTGATGGAAAGTGGCAAATATGGATGAGAACGATATGATGAATCTTCAAGGGATTTCCTAGTAGCAAGCCTATTCCCGAGGAAGGCCACTTACTAGGCCACAATGTCAACCACCAAGGTGAAATAGGGAAAAATGCATAACATCCAAGCATATGTCATGAAATCTAAAGCAATATAAATACAACATACTCGAAATGCCTCAAATATTGAAATGAAAATCACCATAATACATGACTTGTACCTCATGGAGCAAGGCTCAGTGCCTCTTAGAATCCAGTTGGTGTGGTGGATGCCATCTAAAAATCCTGACCTTTGTGGTGGTGAGAAGGGTATGTATATGTGCAAGTGGATAATGTTGGTTATGTAGTCTCTCGGAACTCCATATATGAAACCTGAGGGCCTCAAGACATAATCTCCTTAGTTATCCCACAAAATGGGATTAAAAATGACCAGATTGGAAGATGAAATATTGTTGAAGATGAAAGGGACATTCACCCATACTGATCCGAAAAGATCTTTTAACAACAATGGTTGAGTTCTAAAACATGAGTTATTTTACTGTTTAGGAATTGAATGCAAGAGGAAGAATTAATTAAGAAACATGAAAACCATAAAGCAATATATAGATCTGGAAATAGGCATGAAGAAACAAAAAACCATAACAACAAGATTGTTAACGGAGTTCGACAATCTCGCCTACGTCTCTGGGCCTTTGTCTTAGTGGGTGAGGCTTTCTTATTTATGTTAAAATATTAAAAAGTACATCCTAACAATTCCAAATGAATTACAAACTGATATGGTCATGTTCTACCATATCTCAACCACCCATCAAAACTGATGGCACTGAAAACGGATGAACGAAGCTCCCAGAAATGGCCTGCAAAGGTGCTCTCCTCAATGGCTTCCCTACATAAAAATGGCTTTGTCTTTGAAAATATTCATCATTTCCCTGTTCTGAATCCCTCCTATGGCTTCAATAACCTCTTGTTTATATAGGCTTTAAGTGGATAGCAAACTCCCAACTTCCCCCCAAGATCTAGCCTTAAAAAGGGCCCAAGATCCTCCAAAAATGGTCAAAATCCATCAATATCAGACCAAAAATCAATTAAAAATCTTAATATAAGGTAGAAAACCAACTAATTGGAAAACTTAAGGTGCATCCCCCTGAAATACGGGCCCCTGGTCACTTGCACGCCTCCATATGGCTAAGCGCTCTGCATTGCCCCTTGACCGTCAGCCCCTAGTCACATGTATACCTTGTGGCCACATCCCTTACCTTCGACGTGCCTCCTCTGCAATTATCTACTGGTCATAGTCATTGGTTACACACCCTGGTTGGCAGGCTAGCCCGATCAATCGGGCACTAACCCCCAATCATATGAACCAAGCGCTAGCATCCGGTTACATAACAGGGTCATGTGGTAGCTCGTTGGAGGGCTGGGGCATATGCAATAACCGCGCACCAACAGATATAAGGAAAGGGATCGGGTCTTATGGTAGATTCATATGGTATGAGTGCGTCATGGGTTGGGGATAAGCTCCAACCCTTACTATGCCAAACATTACAACCCATTCACTTTAAATATAAATTTCACACTATAGTTAACAAGTCATAGTGTAGGTCGGCTAGTAGCTCGGCTTTGCCAAGTGTTTCACTGCTCGGACCAGAGGTCACGGGTTCGACCTCGGTGGACTCCAAAAAATTTCAAACCGTCAACCAATAGAGGGGTACCACATGGCAGCCCAAGATTGGGCCACATGGAACCATACCACTTGCCCACAAACTACCACATGTCAACAATTCATTTGCCCAAGTAAATGCCACGTGTCAAGTGTTGATTTGACCACCTGTCTGCCCAGTCAGTGCCATTGTACCTACCACATCACTATATGGCCATACATCCTGTACAGTTAGCTGCCACATTAGCATTGTATCGACTATACAGTCAGCAATTTTGTTTGTTTGACAAAACAAATAGACCATGATATCTTTCGCATACGGTGTTCGTTTGAGCCAATTCAAGTTGTGTTGGGTTCGTATTGATGGCCTACGCACACGTCTATTTTGAATCCATTCTGAGCACTTTATTTTTAGGCCTTCCTGGACCCATTTTGGTCCCTAGATCCATTATGGATCAAGCCTCCCCACTAAAGACCTTTTGGTCCTCCAAAAGGTTACTGACCAGTAATCAAGTGTGGGATAGGCCACCCCACTTGTTCTTTGTCTTTAAACTCTGTCCTATGCACCCGTCTCATCAATATCAAATATAAAACAACCATGATAACTGACAGCATATTGTTAGCCATTTTTACTTTGTCACATATTACTGAAGACACTATCATCCATGTTGACAACATTACTAATGATAACATCAGAAATATGACTACAAATGAGCTAATATGTTTGTAATACTTGCACGACATTAGCTTATCTTGAAGCAAAGTGTGATTAATCTTCCATTCTACAATCATCTCCTATTATTGCTTAAGATTAATTACTTGATTTGAAACAATTATAGGTGTGTTTCTTGCATGAGCCGCCTTTCTTAATTGTTCCATTGTTTGAAGATTTGTTTTTAAATGATGAGCAAGTACAACATATTCTTTGTCTGGTTTGATTAGGCAATATTGATTATGTTCCCTGTAGAAGATTTATTTTTTATCATACAAATAAGAACTTCCTAATACCATTCCACATTCATTTAATGGCACCACATCACATGTTACCTCATCCACAAACTTAGATGAAATTGCAAACTTTAATGTGCATTTCTTTGTTATGTGCAATTTATGATTGTTGCTTATCCATTTAAGTGAGTAAGGTTTATGATGCATCCAAGTGTTTAATCCCAATTGTTTAACCACTTCCTATGAAATCAAGTTAGATTGATATCCACTATATATCAATGTGTCAACCTTAGTATTCCTCATAATGACCCTTATGTGAAATAATTTACTTCTAGAATCAAATCCATCACCAATTTTACCTACCAAACTAATCAATGAGATTTTAGATTCATCACTCGAATCTGATCCCAAGTTTGTTGGTCATGTTGTTGTTGCAACTGTTTGCCTCCCTTTTCTCTCTTTGAACCACTTCAGTCTCTTCTCAGGATGCAATTGCCAACAATGGTCCTCATCATGCCCTTCTTTCTTTCAATTCTTGCAAGAGGGCTTCTCTTCCTTTCTTTCCACTGAATTTGCCTTCTTGTCATTCCACTTCCTTTTGTCCTCTTTCTTTGAAGACGATTCCTCTGATACACCAACTCTTTTTTTCCCTACCTCAATGTATGTTTCTTGAACAAAAACCTCATCAAGATTAGTAGGTATAAACATAAATATAGTGTTACGAATGTGTGTAGGTAAACATCCTATATACTTCATAAGAGTTTCTTGGGTATTTAAAGGAATATCTAACACCAATGCCATTTTACAAAATCCATCTATGTATTATTGCACTGTTTGTCCTTTTCTTAGTTTAATACCTTGCCATTCAATTAAATCTTTCTCTTTATAACCCAAAGGATAGAATTTCTTTCTAAGTGTAGAAACAAAAACTTGTCATGATGGAAATACATTACCCACTTGTTGTGTGCCATTTTGCAACTTGTTTTGCCACTAGATGAGTGTTGTTCCTACAAGTCGAAGCGATGCCAACTTGCTTTGAGTTGCCTCATCTTTGATTTGTTGCACACTAAAATAAACCTCCATTTGTTTGACCCAGTTATCAAGTCTCTCTGCATTGACTTCACCATCACACATAGGTAATTCAAATTTCACATCAAGATTAAGGAAAGACATTTCTTGCTTATGTTTATGGTAATGTTTTCTTGTAGTGGATTTAGAACATGAACTTGAAGAAGTAGAAGTTGATGGAGAAGAAGGAGGTGAGGGAGGAGTTTGAGAAGGATCCTCTCCTTCTTCACTTTTGACCTTTGAATATTCACCTAGATTTTGTCTCTTCTGTTTGAAGTAATTTTCATATAGAACCTTCATCATCTCCGACATGGCGAAGAAAGTTTTTTGAAACTCTTTCGCGTCATGAGAAAGTCCCTCTTCTGATGCCATATTCTCACTCTGATAAGTTCTCTTTCTTGATCCAATCTCAGGATTATCTTCAACAAGCTCACTTTCACCATGATTCATCCTTTCCCTGGTAATCATGCAAACTCAAAAACCAACCGTCATCTAGCTCTAATACCACTTGATTCGAAAAGATCTTTTAACAACAATGGATGAGTTCTAAAACATTAGTTATTTTACCATTTAGTAATTGAATGCAAGAGGAAGAATTAATGAAGAAACATGACAACCATAAATCAATATACAGATTTGGAAATAAGCATGAAGAAAGAACAAACCATAACAACAAGATTGTTAACGGAGTTCAGGAATCTTGCCTACGTTTCTGAGCCTTTGTCTCAGTGGGTGAGGCTTTCTTATTTCTGTTCAAAGCTTCAAAAGTACATCATAATATTTCCAAATGTCTTACAAACTGATATGGTCATGTTCTACCAGATCTTGAGAACCCGTCAAAACTGACGGCACTAAAAACAGATGAACGAAGATCCCAGAAATGGATCGCAAAGGTACTCTCCTCAATGGCTTACCTGCATAAAAGTGGCTTTGGATTTGAAAATATTCAACATTTCCCTATTTTGAATTTTTCCTATGGCTTCAATAACCTCTGGTTTATATAGTCTTGAAGTGGATAACAAACTCCCAACTTTCCCCCAAGATCTGGCCTCAAAAGGGCCCAAGATCCTCCAAAAATGGTCAAAATCCATCAATATTAGGCCAAAAATCAATTTAAAATCTTAATATAAGGTAGAAAACCCAATAATTGGAAAAATTAAGGTGAAACCCACCAAAATTTGGGCCCATGGTCACTTGCGCCCCTCCATATGGCCAAGCGCTATGTGTTGGCCCCTTGATCGCCAGCCCTTGATTGCACGCATACCATGTGGCCACATCCCTTACCTTCCACACGCCCCCTCTTCAATTAGCTCTTGATCGTAGCCATTGGTTACATGCCCTGGTCTTTTGGCTAGCTTGACTGACCAGGCGCTAAGCCCCACTCATCTGAACCAAGTGCTAGCATCCGATTAAATAGCAGGGTCATGTGGTAGCTCGTCGGAGGGTTGGGGCATATGCAATAACCGTGCACCAACGGATATAAGAAAAGGGATTAGGTATTATGGAAGAGTTGTATGGTATGAGCACATTGGGGGTTGGGGCTAGGCCCTAACCCTTACTCCACCAAATATTACAACCCATTCACTTTAAATATAAATTTCACACTATAGTTAACAAGTCATAATGTGAGCGGGTTGGTATCCTAGCCCTACCAAGTGTTTCGCCTCCCGGACTGGAGGTCATGGTTTCGACCTCGGTGGACTTCAAACTTTTTCAAACCATCAACCAATAGAGGAGTGCCATGTGGCATCCCAAGACTAGGCCACGTGGCACCATACCACTTGCCCACAAACTGCCATGTGTCAACAATTCATTCACCCAAGTAAATGCCACATGTCAAGCATTGATTCAACCACGTGTATGCCTAGTCAGTGCCATTGTACCTGGCACATCATTGTATGATCCTACAACCTGTACAGTCAGCTGCCACATCAACACTGTACGAACTATACAGTCAACAATTTTGCATGTTTGACAAAATGAACATACCGCGATATCTTTCGCATACGGTGTCAATTTGAGTCCGTTCAAGTTGCGTTGGGTTTGTATCAACGAGGCCTATGCACACATCCATTTTGAAGTTATTATGAGAACTTTTATTTTTACTAGATCCATTTTGGTCCCTAGATCCATTTTGGATCACATACACAATTTTTCTGACCTCTATGATCATGGTGAAGGTATAATGTCATCTAGTCTTTTGTGGCATGCTAGATTTCATCATATTAATTATGAAAGTCTTCATTTAATGTGAAAGAATGGTATTTTTGGTATGCCTACCATTCCTAGAAAACTAAAACAATGTGATGCTTGTATTGTTGGAAAGAATAACAAACAACCTTTCCATGATTCTACCTGTAGAGCATGTAGAAGACTTGAACTAAATCATTATCATTTATGTAGCCCTATGTCTACTCCTTTTTCAAATGGAAATAAATATATAATATCCTTTATTGATGATTACACTAGGATGTGTTGGGTATATTTCCTAAAATATAAGTCCCAAGCTTTTGAAACATTTAAATTTGTTCATGTATGGATTCAAAATTAAGCTCGGTCTTGTATTGGCTCTATTCTCACTAATAATGGAAGAGAATATACATCTAATGAATTTGAAATCTACCTTCTCCAACATGGGATCAAACAGCAAACCAAAGTTCCATACAATGATCCCCAGTAGAGCGGTGTGGATGAATGAATGAACATGACACTCCTAAATATGGTTAGTTCCATGATGTTTTTCAAGAATATTAAATTGATGTTTTGGGATGATGCAGTTATATGTGCAGTTTATGTCAAAAACATGTGTCCATATCATGCTCTTAGAAACAATACTCCATATGAAATGTGGTATGGCCACATTCCTTCGGTAAGGCATCTCAGGGTCTTTGGTTCCACCTGCTATGCCTTGATTCCTACAGAGAAAATAAGTAAGCTTGATGTGAGGAGATAGAAGTGCATCTTCTTGGGGTACTCAAATACCACCAAGGGGTATTGTCTATACGATGATACAAACAAGAAGTTCATCATTTCCAGAGATGTGATCTTTCTTGAATCCTCCAAGAAAGAAGAAATTGTTGAGAGGCAGCTTGATCATCTGGATAGATTAATTCATGTAAATACATACCATGAATTTGATGATGAGATTCCACATCTTGAAGGGGGGATCCCTATCTTGGGTCAGTCTCTGGAATCTCCTTTTGAAGCACCATATTCCCCTCTTGAAGAATTTCCTTCCACTTCATCGTAACTTGAAGTTCAATTGGATGATGTGACCGAGAATATTGAAAAGTTGAGGCTTGATGAGAACTCAAAACCATCCCAATCAGCTGAGCAACCTGGACATCTCATAAAGGTACACCAAAATGGCTCACTAAAACACTTAAAAGTGTTCATCGTGATGAGGTTGGGAAGACAGGAATAAGATTGTACTCAAAAAAAGATGGAGGTAATGTAGATAATTCAAATTCAAGTGATGTAGATTATATGGAAGTTTCATATGATTGTGAGTTGAATTTATCTACTAACCTTGAACCAAATTCCTTTAAAGAATTTTATTTTCATGATGAATGGAAAGAAGCAATGCATAAGGAATATGATGATCTCATCAATAATGGGACATTGAATTTGGTATATCCTCCATTTGGAACCAAATCAATCAGATGGCTCACTTGAAAAAAAAAAACAAGGCTCATGGCAAAAGGATTTGCACAGAAATAAGGTGTTGATTATGAGGAGATATTTTCCCCCATAGCAAAATGGGAAACCATCCACACTCTATTTTTCATGGCAGCACAGAATGGATGCAAAATTCATCAAATGGATGTGAAGACGTTTTTCTTGAATGTGGACCTGAAAGAGAATGTGTTCATGTCTAAACTAGAAGGCTTTGTTGTAAAGGGACAAGAACATAAGGTATGCAAACTCATCAAATCCTTGTATGGCTTGAAACAAGCACTATGATCATGGTATGAAAAGTTAACTGAGCATCTTCTGAAATTGAATTTCAAGCATTTCAATCTTGACGTTGCTACTTTGTTTATCAAGAAAGTTGGAAAAACTATTGTATATCTTTTAGTATATGTAGATGATCTATTTATAACAAGGAATAATGAGAACTACATTGCATCCATAAAGAAAGACTTGAAGAAAGGATTCGAGATGATAGATTTGGGACATATTCACTACTATTTGGGAATTGAAGTGATACGGAACCCAAAATACATATTCATCTCCCATAAGAAGTACATTGGAGAAATTTTTAACAAGCTTGGTATGGCTGAGTGCAATCATGTTTCAACTCCAATGGAACAGAATTTGAAACTCACATCAAAAGAAGGGAATGAATTTGAGGATGCAACCAAGAATAGACAACTTGTGGGAAGTATTATATGTCTTACTACCAACAGACTAGACATTTCATTTGTTGTTGGAATTCTTTCCAGGTTCATACAAAAGCCTTGTGAAGGACATTGGTTTGTTGCAAAGAGAGTTCTAAAATACTTGATAGGAACTCAAGATTTTGGAATCAGTTACTCTAAGGTAGATAACTTCAACAGGATTGGTTATTATGATTCATACTTTGATGGGGATAAGGAAAATGGAGTGTCAACTTCAGGTTATCTCATGAGTCTTGGATCAAAAACTATCTCCTGGAGATCACACAAACAATCAGTCCCAAAAAATTCCACGACAAAGGAAAAATATGTGGCAGCTGCAGAAGTGAAAGGATATTGTGGGGCTCAGGAAAATAATTGAATATTTGCAGGAGAAACAAGTGAATTCTAATTCTCTCCTAGTTGATAATACTTATGCAATCAAGTTGTCCAAGAATCCCATATTCCATGATCAAACCAAGCACATTGACACAAAGTATCACTTGATTCGATATCATGTAGAGGCCAAGACTATTCACTTAAGACATTGTTGCATAAATAATCAAATTCCAGACATCTTCACTAAAGCACTTGGAAGAGAAAAAATTGAGAAGTTCAGAATGATGCTTGGACTCACACACACCCCTTTGGATTAAAGGGGGGAATGTTGGACACGTAATCCATTTGGGTTGTGTTACTTGTAATTATAATGTAAATACGAAGAGGCATAGGTGATAGGAATGGTCACTCGTTTGGGAAGACCAAGAGTCATTCAATTATGTATATATGCACCTACCTAGCTAATGCAAATCATCAATGTGGAGTTATCTTTTGTGTTTAAAATATTTTTTAAATCTTATTAGAAACATTATAACTAATGTGAAAAGGTGGGCACTATAAATAATTCAATATATATATATATATATATAAGATTATAACATTTTTTTGTTGATTTAATTTTATTTAATTTTAATATTTTTTAAATCTTATTAGAAACAATATAACTAATGTGAAAAGGTGTGCACTATAAATAGTTTAATAGTTTTATTGAACTAGAGAAACAACTTTTAAAACACAAACCATCATCGCAAGCACTTCTTCTCAACTAAATCATTATGTCAATGCTAACATGATACTATTCCATCAAATCCCCATACCATATTTTGATAATGTACATCATCCACTCAAATCATTGGCATGCCTCGTGATGTAATTCAATGCCTCACATGATTCTAGTAGTTCATTAGGAAAAAATATGTTCGACCAATCTTTTCTTACATGTACTTTCACCTATTTCATGATCACAATATAGTTCCTTATGGGAAAATATGCTTGACCGATCATTTCTTACATGTTCTCTCACCTATTCATGATTGTAATTTGTGGCTCTTACATGTTTCTATTTTACTGAAGCATTCATTTGTGTTTATTGTTACTTTTTTATATCCAAAATATGGCCTAGCAACTTTGAATAATAGTTAACACATTTTTGTTTATCTGTTTATGAATGCAAAATTTAGACAATGTTCATAATATTGTATGCATTGATATATGAAATACACATAATTTATGCTTATCTATCCTCTACCATATACATCCTCTCTTTTTTTTCTTTTTTCTTTTCTGCTTCATTGGCCCCTTGTGTAGCTCCCCATATTTTCTATATTTTTACGTAGCTAGAGAGATAGTAGTGGGGGCCCAAAGGGCCCATAGTGAGAATAGTGGAGGCCATTCAATGTAAGGTGGACTAGATCCACTATATTATTAAATAAGGCCTACTATGGTAGCTATATCTAATAAATGGATAGTTAGATATAATACATGTAAGAGGACTTCTTAGAAGGTTCTACTTCTAGAAGATTCCTCCTCTAGAATGTTCTTAGGTGATGGTAGCACTATATAAAGGGGTTCAAGAAATTTAATGGGACATGAAGAGAAGTATTGTATTTGATTGGTATCTCAATAGGAGGATGCCCCCTCGAAGAGGCAAGTGAACATGAGAGAATCTCTTCCATAATAGGATCCATTGTATGGTGTTTCCCTACTTCAAGGGTTTGGTAATAATAAATTGTGGTTTCTTCTATATTGTTGTGTCTCAATTGTGTATTTAGTATTTGTGGTGATTATATTTGTATATCTATTCAAGTTCTTAAAAAGTGGTATCAGAGCACTTTCCTTGGAACACATTGTGGGCAAATATTTTTTATTTTTGCAGATTTATTTTTCAGAGAAGAAAAAAGAGAGCCATGACATTCCAGAAAATTTTGGTATATTTATGTACAAAATTTGTAGAATAAGGTTTTAAATATGAATTCCTCTCATAAAAACACCCAATTTGAAAATAAAATCGTCCAAAATGGAGTCTGGGAAGTCAAGATATTGAAGTTTTAAAATTTGCAATTTTTAGGGGTTTTTTTACGGATGGCGACACTAATGTTTTTTATTTCTATATAATCTGGAGGCTGAATTTGACCAAACAAATTACATATATGAGTTCCTCTCACAATTTCACCCAATTTCAAAAAATAAATCAGCCGAAACAGAGTCCAGGAAGTGAAGTTATGAGCATTTTAATTCAACAGTTTTTTAGGGTTTTTCTGGAAAATGTCGTGATTTTCTACAGTAATTTATTGTTCTATTTTTTGGGGTTTTTTCATGATGGCAGTGGGACTGAAGAGTTCATAAATTTTCATACGGTAATCATATGGTTATTTCTTCTCAAACCCTCAAATAAATTCTACATATTACCGAAACATTCAAAGCCCAATTGTTTGATAGATTGGATGACTTTGTAGATGGTCTCACAGACGGCCTCAATGATAGATTTTGTAGTATTCAAGATTCATTAGATAGCATGTAGGAGATATTTCTTATGGAGGACCTCAAGGATGAATATAATCAAGAAATATATGTTTTTTATGATTTTTAGGTCGATTGCGATGATTGGTATATGGATAGTTGTCATTTTTGGGATGACAACGACTTCCATATTTTATTTGATGACTCTACTCCACCTTCTATAGAGAACATCAATATCCCACATCAGGAGCTAGTTATGATTACCATCGTCCAACCTGCATATTCTATAATGGTATTGTTCCTTCCAGATTCAACATTGACCATTTCCCACTATGTGGTTGGATATTCTTATTTGGATCTACATGATATGTGTCAGTATTGGGAGCATCATTTTCAATTGGTTATTGGGTGTCGATATCTTCCTTGTGGAGTTCACATGAAGACTTGGACATGGGACCCTGGTTTACATTGACGTTTGGACTACTTTAGCATGGTGGCTTTGATTTCTCAATGACACCTTGGTTCTCCAGTCTTCTTTAGCATTATGGTCCACAATTATCCATGAGACCCTGGTATATGGTTGTACATCAATCGTTGAGGACAACTCTTTCATAAGGGGGATGGAATGTTAGATAGCTAGAGAGGTAGTAGTGGAGGCCTAGAGGGCCCATAGTGATAATAGTGGAGGCCATTCAATGTAAGGTGTACTAGGTCCACTATATTATTAAATAAGGCCCACTATGGTAGTTAGATATAATATATGGATAGTTAGATATAATAAATGTAAGAAGACTTCTTAGAAGGTTCTACTTCTAGAAGATTCCTCCTCTAGAATGTTCTTAAGTGATGGTAGCACTATATAAAGGGGTTCAAGAAATCTAATGGGACATGAAGAGAAGTATTGTATTTGAGTGGTAGCTCAATAGGAGGATGCCCCCTCGAAGAGGCAAGTGAACAAGAGAGGATCCCTTCCATAATAGGATCTATTGTATGGTGTTTCCCTACCTCAAGGGTTTGGTAATAATAAAATGTGGTTTCTTCTATATTGCTCCATGGATCTATTGTGTATTCAGTATTTGTGGTGATTATATTTGTAGATATATTATGGTTCTTAACAGCTCTCACCTATTCATGATTGTAATTTGTGGCTCTTACATGTTCCTATTTTACTTAAGAATGCATTTGTGTTTATTGTTACTTTTTTATATCCAAAATATGGCCTAGCAACTTTGAATAATAGTTAACACATTTTTTTTTTCTGTTTATGAATGCAAAATTTAGACAATGTTTGTAATCTTGTATGCATTGCTCTATGAAATATAGATAATTTATGCTTATCCATCCTCTTCCATATACATCCTCTCTTTTTTTTCTTTTTTAGTTTCTGCTTCATTAACCCCTTGTGTAGCTCCCCATATTTTCTATATTTTTATGAATGCAAAATTTGGACAATATCCATAATCCTTCATGCATTGTTCGATGAAATATACATAATTTATTCTTATCCATCCTCTACAATATACATCCTCTTTTTTTCCTTTTTTATTTTCTACTGCGTTGGTCCCTTGTGTAGCTCCCCATATATCCTTGGAGATGATTTTCCAATGCAAGATTAACATTTCCTGAGAAATTGAGGATGCATCATAATTGTTTGAAAAAATACTTGACTAAGGATGCATACCAAATGTTTGATGAACTTACAAAAGAGCACTTTCCCCAATTGAGAATGACCTCTAAGGTAATTACTGGGAAATATGTCTTAGCTTGTTGTACCTATGCAAACAAGGTTGGAATATGAGGATCGTAAAAAATTGTGTCCATTGAGTACAAGTAGACCATGAAATCAAGATGCCTTTTTTTTCTATAAAGGTGGGAGGTGAGTCTATTTTTATCTCACTTGTTGTTTGTAGATGTTGTGTTTCTCTTCAAAGATGGAACAATAATGGAAGCAAACAAGTTTTAGGAAATCCTAGATTTGTATAAAACTACAACTAGAATGGAAATAAATACTCAAAAGTCAACAATCTCATTTAATGGTTTGGATGAGGACCATGGAAGGAAGGTAATTTGGAGATTTCCATATAAGAATATACATCTTCGAATAGAGATCCCAACTTAATTTTAAACATTTAGGTTTTCTTCTAAAACCAAATGGATATGGAAAAAGAGAGTGGAATTAACTAATAGGGAAGATTGAGGTAAGAATCAATCATTGGTGTAACGGATGGCTATCAATTTGGGGGAGACTTACCTTTGCAAAGTTTTTTCTAGAGGTTATTCCCTAGCATATATTCCTAAAGGGGTCCTAGAGAAGATTAGAAATAATGTTTTTTTAATTTGTGGATAGGGAAGAGAGAAAATGGAGGCATTCATCTAGTAAAATTGAAATATATATCAAAATTTGAGGAGGGTGGATGTGGCTAAAATAATATCCATATCCTTGGGGAATATTTAGTAGAAAATATCTTATGGAGGGAAATTATAGGTGAAGGTATTTGGAATAAAACCATTGCATATAAGTATAGTTCACTTGAAACAATGATAGACTAGATAAGAAACACAAGGAAAAGCATTGAACATGTATCTATACAATTGGAAAGTTGGTGCAGTGCCCCACCTCAGCAGGGTCTGTTGACCTCACGGTGTCTGGATCTTCTCTATCTTCGAGCTGGAACAGCTCTTCAATTCTCTACTAGAATATTCAAGAATTATCCATAGGTCCTTCTCACGAAACTTTGTCATGCAAACAAGCACCAGGTGCAAGTTTCTCTCACGTGACCATGGGTTGTGACCACAAGCATAATCCAAAAGGCATTTCACAATTTCACATGTGGGGTCTTTGCAAGTGGGTCACCTCAACTCTCCTGACCTCTGAAACCTCAACAGGAGCCTAGTGTGTACTAGGCCCTCCTTTATCTTCCCTCAATGTGACCTCCTGTCATGACCTGGGGCTCAATTCTCAAGCGCGTCAGGATTTCGCATATCGGGAGTTCTCGATATGATTAGATCTATCGTCCATGATATTCCCTCAATCGGTGGCTACTATCAAGTTGTGATTTCACATTTCGTGACTTTGGAGGTCAATTCACCTCTTTTCTCCCAATCCTCGATTTCTCAATATTTGTTAGTGTTAAATCGATGGTTCACGACTCTCTTTGATCGATGACTGAGATCAAGTCGTGATTTCATGTTTCACGGATTTGGGAGTCCCCTTACCTTCATTCTCCCAATATCCAAAATCATGATGGTGCTAGATCAATGGTCTAGCTCTTTCCTTTGATCAACGGATGTGATTAAGTCGAGATTTTGTGTTTTGCGACTTTGGGAGTCTCCTTACCTCAATTCTCCTGATACCCAAAATAGCGATGGTACTAGATCGACAATCCAACTCTTTCCTTTGATCAATGACTGTGATCAAGTCAAGATTTTTCATTTCACGAATTTGGATCTTATTGAGTCCCTTCGACACTTAGACGAATTCCAAATCTATGCACTTCTTGCAGCAAATTCTTACGCAAGACTTGGCTCTTGTGGGTGACTGTGCACACCTTGCAGTAGTCGTTTTGCACTCCTTGCAAAGGGAAAGTTTCATGCTATCTCTTCTAATATTTAGAATCAAAATAGATCCCATCACACACTCCTTGCATTTTGTGTGCACACCTTGCACTCACTTTATAGAAGAGAAACAATTGAAACTTATACTAACATTCACAGTTTTATCCATTCATAACGAAATTCATTCATTTATGAAAACACAATAACAAAGAATTACAAACAGTAAAAGTGTTATACATTTGAGTCAAATTTCCTCTGTCATATTCATTTAAAAGTAAATGGCTACAGCTAATATCAAAACAATAAATCAAAACTCAGAAAATTCCTACTAACTCGCAACATGCCCATTTGGGTGTACAAAACCTCTATTTATCTCAGAGGGTCCTTAGGGTTCCCCCCGACTACTCGTCTACTCGAAAAATGAAAAAAAAAAAACTCTAACTACTACCGAAGTTCAGTTAAATTCAAGACTCAGAGTGAAACTCCCATATCACTCGTGATCATCCACTCCCAAGTGTTTGATCTTCTTCCATTTTTTTCCAATCAGCTCCAAAAGATTCACAGTAACTCCCAGTGTTTGAGATTCTGAAATGATTCCTAGGCGCTGAGTTGTCCTGCCACACGTGCTTGCCGATGATGCTCCTGTATCATACTCCCCCTGAACAAAAATTCATGGACTCGTGTCCATGAGCTCCTGCACCAACTTTCCATGCTTTTAGATATTAGCTTCATTTTCCCAACTGGCATCCTCTGTCGAGTGTCCCTTCCACTTAACCAGATATTCAAGATAGGTCTTCCTCCTAGTCTTCTTGCCAATTCTCTGATTAATTATCTTCTCCATTTGTGGTTTTTCTACTACAGGCATTTGTTTCTCCCACTGAATCTTATTTTGATCTTTTGATCCCTCGCGTCATATTTCCAGTAAGGATACAGGTCTGAAACATTGAATATGGGTGATATGCCCACATCATTTGGCAACTCAATCTCATAGGCATTTGCATCAAACTTCCTCAAGATCTTACATGGCCCTATCTCCTTCATTTTTAACTTGTTATGTGTTCCCTTAGGGAACCTTTCTTTCTAGAGATGTTTCAGAACCTGATCTCCCACCTCAAATTGAAGTTCTCTGCAATGTTGATCAACTCTGTGCTTGTACTCTTGGCTAGAGTTTTGTAATTGTCCTCTGATCTGGCTATGGAGATTTTTCATCTCTGTAGAAAAATCTTCTGCTCCAGTTCTTCTGATCTCACTCTATCCCAAGTCTCTCAATTCAAATACACCCTTCGTTTGCATTCCATACAATATCTAGAATGGTCTCTTTCTAGTTCTTCTATTTGGAAAGTCGTTGTATGCAAATTCTACTTGTGCAAAACTTGATCCCACTGGTTATGATGCTCAATGACAAGACTCCTCAACAAGTTTCCCAAAATTTTATTTACCACCTTAGTCTATCCATCTGTCTAAGGATGATAAGTTGAGTTGAAGGACAAATCCATCCCCAACTTCTTCCATAGTGTTCTCTAAAAATGACCAACAAATTTTGTGTCTCTATCCGAGACGATACTTTTGGGTAGGCCGTGAAGTCTCACAACTTCCTTGAAAAACATATTTGCAACATGTGTTGCATCACTGGTCTTCTGGCATGGGATAAAGTGTGTCATCTTTGAAAGTCTATCCACCACCACAAATATGGAATCACATCTTCTTTGCATTCTTGGCAGTCATAACACAAAATCCATGCTTATCACATCCCAAGGACTCTCTGGTATCGACAATGGTTGATACAATCCAGTGTTCTGTCTTTTTCCTTTTTCATGTTGGCAGATTCTACATTTGTTCACAAATTTCGCCACTTTTTTCCTCATGCCTGGCCAATAGTATGAACTCCTCAACCGTGTGAATGTTTTATCACGGTTGAAATGTCTCGCCAATCCTCCACTATTCTTGTCCTTCAAAAGGTTGTCCCTCATTGAACATTTTGGTATGCATAATTGATTGCCCTTGAGCAACAATCCCTCTTGAATCATATACTCTATCCACTGGCTCCTATCTCTTAGCACAGGATTCACACATGCTTCATATGCCTCCTTGAAATATGCATCATCACAATACATATCCTTCAGGTGTTCAAACCCCAAAGTCTTCACCTGAAATTCCTGCAGAATCAAACATATCATGTTCAATGCATCAAAAACTTTGTTATCATCCCCAACAATATGTTTTATGACAAAAGTAAGAATTTTCATAAACTCAATCCACTTTGCATGCTTCTGATTCAATTTTTCCTGTCCGGTTATGAATTGTAAAGCCTGGTTATCACTGTACAAGACAAATTCCTATGGGACAAGGTAATGTCTCCACTTCTCCAGGTCTTGAATTATGGAATAAAAATCCTTGTCATATGTGGAGTATTTCTTCTTAGTCTCATTCAAATTTTCACTGAAATAGGAAACAGGCCTATTATCCTGGCTCAAAATGGCTCCAATTGCAACTCCACTTGCATCGCATCTCACTTGAAATGTATTTTCAAAATTTGGCAAGACCATAATTGGTTGTTCCGTTATCTTCTCCTTCAGTATATTGAAGCTCCTCTCAGCCTCCTCTATCCATTTAAAAGACCTTTTATTCTTCTTTATTGTAGCCATCATTGGTGCGCAAATCCCACTAAAATCTCTAATGAATTTCCTATAAAAAATTATTAATCCATGGAAGCTTCTTAACTCAAACATGCTTCTCGGTGAAAACCATTCTTTGATTTCTTTCACCTTTTTTGAATCCATATTCAGCTCATTTTAAGATATCACAAAACCCAAGTAAATGAGTTATGTCTTCATAAAAGAGGACTTCTTCAGATTTATCAGTAGCTTCTCCTGTTGTAGTCTCCTCATCGCTAGTGTTAGGTGTCTCAAATGCTCCTCTTTAGTCTTGTTAAAGATCAGTATATCATCCAGATATACAACCACAAACTTTCCAATGAAATATTTTTGTATTTCATTCATCAACCTCATAAAAGTACTCGTGGAATTTGTTAAGCCAAATGGCATAACAAGCCATTCATACAAACCTTCATTTTTCTTAAATGTTGTCTTCCATTCATCGCCTTCTCTCATTCTTATCTGGTGATATCCACTTTTCAAATCTATCTTAGAAAATAAGTTTTCTCCACTTAGATAGTCCATTAAATCATCCATTCATGGCAAAGGAAATCTATACCTCATGGTGATCTTGTTAATGGCTCTTGAGTCTGTACACATTCTCCATCCTCCATCTTTCCTTGGACTCAACACAGTTGGCACTGCGCATGGACTTAAGCTCTCTCTGACCAACCCTGTGTCTAACAATTCCTAGACTTGGTTCTTTACCTCCTCATTCTCTCAAGGTGTCAGTATGTATGCTTCTTTGTTTGGTAGACTTTCTCCTAGTATCAAATCAATATGATGGTTGATACTTATGATGGATAGTAATGAGTTAAGCAGCTCATCCACCACTATGTCAGCAAAATTATCCAATAATTCCCAAATTTCTTCAAGAAAATCATCCATTGAAGTACTTGTAAGGACAACTCTAGGTTTCCTCACCACATCAAACTCCATCTCCTATCCTTTATTAACTTCTCTCAGGAGTTCCTTCCTGTTCATGAGAAGTATGCTTGTGTTGGGTTCCTCGTTTGTTTTCTTCTCCTCTATTGGCAACAACATGTGTGTCCTACCATTCTTCTCCAAGTTGTATGTATTATTCCTCCCATCATGAATGAAATTCCCGTCAAACTTCCATGGTCTTCCCAACAAAATATGGCATACATCCATGGAAATTACATCACATAGAATTTCATCTCTATATCCTCCTATTTTAAATTCAACCAAGCATTTTTTAATAACCATTACCTGGTGTCCTTTCTGCAACCATGAGACTTTGTATGGCTTCATTTGTGCAGTTGTCTCCAACTCCAATTTATCCACCATCTCTGTGGATACTAAGTTGTTAGTGCTCCCACTGTCAATTATAACTTTGCAGACTTTGTACTTAGTCTTGCAAGTTATTCTGAATAGGTTGTTTCTCTACACTGGCTTCTCAACTTCTGTCTCTGGTTTTAAGAGAACTTTTCTCAACATCATGGATGTTCCATCCTATGCTCCTTCTGCTTCAACATTTCTTCTCTGTGCTTCTGAAATGTGAGCTTCACCTTCTCCTTATTTCTTTCTCTCGAGACATTCCTAAGACTTATGTCCTACCTTTCCACAGGTGTAAAATCTCACTTTTCCTCCTCTACCTCTTCCTCTTCCTCTGGAAGAACTTCTTCCACCATCTTGTCTTCCTTGGGAACTTCCTCCTCTTTTTCAGTGACTAGGTGGTTTCTCAGTCTCATCTTTGGATTTTTGTTCCTTGTCTTGGGCAACTCCCTTGCCCTTGTTCAGAGCTGGCCTTCTACCTCTACCTTGTTGGTTTTGTTTTCTGGCCAACTTATCCTCTGCCTTCAGTGCAAACTGATAATCATCCTCCACTATCCTTACTGACATCATGCTGATCTCATCCTAGATTTCATTGCTCAGGACATTTATATACCTGAAATTTTTTTCTTCATCCTTCTCTCTTTTCCTAGTTCTGATGTTCATCTTGTAGAACTCCTCTGTGTATTATTTAATTGTCATACCCTTCTATCTCAGGTTCTATAATTTCCTGAACAGGTTGATCTGGTAATCTTTGGGCGTGAATTTTGCCTTCAACTTGGCTACCATTCTGTCCCAATTCTTTATCTTTTGTTTTCCCTTACTTTTCCTCTCATCCTGCAATTCATCCCACCATAGTGTTTCATGTCCTTTGATTATGGTGACAGCATGTCTCACCCTTTTCTCCTCATCAACGTCTTCATAGTCAAAATATTTGTCCATGGCTCTTACCCAATTCAACAACTCTTCAGCATCCAAATTACCTCTGTACATTGGGACCTCTATCTTGGCTCTAGCTCCCAATCCAAAAACCGCTCTTAGCAAGCGCTCTTCGACAAAATTCTCTCCTGAAGATTCTTCAACTTCTACTTCTTCGTTATCTACATCATTAATGTGTCCAACATCAGGTGCTCTCATCTGCGTTGCCTCCATCACCTCCAATATTGCATGAATTTCTCGCATCTCCCTTTCTACAGCCCGATTAGATAAAGGTTGTTCCACTCATCTCCTTGGTGGCATTGTGTTGATTGTCTCTCACACACAAAGTGTAGCTTTGATTTATTTCATCTCCTTTATCTCCTTCGATTGAAATCTACAGACAAAAATCATCTCTGATACCACTTGGTGCAGTGCCCCACCTCAATAGGGTCTGCTGACCTCCCAGTCTCTAGATATTCTCTATCTTCGAGCTGGAATTGCTCTTCGATTATCTACTAGAATCTTCAAGAATTATCCATAGGTCCTTCTCATGAAACTTCATTGTGCGAACAAGCACCAGGTGCAAGTTTCTCTCACGTGACCACAGGCTATGACCATGAGCATAATCCAAAAAGTGTTTCATGATTTCGTGTGTCGGGTCTTTGCAGGTGAGTCACCCCAACTCTCCTGACCTCCTAAACCCAAAAAGGAGCCTAGTGTGTACTATCCCCTCCTTTATCTTCCCTCAATGTGACCTCCTGTCATGAACTAGGGCTCAATTCTCAAGTGCGTCGGGATTTCACGTATCAGGAGTTCCCAATATGATTAGATCTATGGTCCACGATCTTCCCTCAATCGGCGGCTATGATGAAGTCGTGATTTCATTTTTCATGACTTTGGAGGTAGGTTCACCTATGTTCTCCCGATTCCCTATTTCCCAATATTGTGAGAGTCAGATTGACGGCTCACGACTCTCTTCGATCGATGGTTGTGATCAAGTCGCGATTTTGTGCTTCACAACTTTGGGAGTCCCCTTACCTCCGTTCTCCCGATATCCAAAATCGTAGTGGCGCTAGATCGACAGTCCAGGTCTTTCCTTTGATCAACAATTGTGATTAAGTCAGAATTTCATGTTTCACAACTTTGGGAGTCTCCTTACCTCCGTTCTCCCAATACCCAAAATAGCGATGGTACTAGATCGATGGTCCAGCTCTTTCCTTTGATCAATGGCTATGATCAATTCAGGATTTTGCATTTCATGGATTTGGATCTTATTGAGTCCCTTCGACACTTAGCTGAATTCCAAATCTGTGCACTTCTTGCAGTAGATTCTTACGCAAGACTTGGTTCTTGCAGGTGACTGTGCACACCTTGCAATAGTTGTTTTGCACTCCTTGCAAAGGGAAAGTTTCATCCTATCTCTTCTGAGCTTCGGAATCGAAACAGATCCTGTCATGCACTCCTTGCATTCTATGTGCACACCTTGCACTCACTCAATAGAAGAGAAACAATTGAAACTTATACTAACATTCACAGTTTCATCCATTCATAACAAAATTCATTCATTTATGAAAACACAATAACAGAGAATTACAAACAGTAACAGTGCTATGCATTTGAGTCAAATTTCCTCTTTCATATTCATTTAAAAGTAAATGGCTATAGCTAATATCAAAATAATAACTCAAAACTTGGAAAATTCCTACTAACTCGCAACAGCCCCATTTGGGCATACAAAACCTCTATTTATCTTAGAGGGTCCTTAGGGTTCCCCCTGACTACTCGTCTACTCAAAAAATGAAAAAAAAAAACTCTAACTTCTACCTAATTTCAGTTACATTCAAGACTTGAAGTGAAACTCCCAAATCACTCGTGATCATTCGCTCCCAAGCATTTGATCTTCTTTCATTTTTTTCCAATCAGCTCCAAAAGATTCGTAGTAACTCCTAGCATTTGAGATTCCAAAATTATTCTGAGGCATCGAGTTTTCCTTCCACACGTGCTTGCTGACGATGCTCCTGCATCAAAATATCATAGTGCAAGAAATCCCAATGATAGGAAACTGGTTAGTTTGTAAAGTGGGAAATGGGGAACAAGTGAGGGTGGGTATAGGTCTGTGGATGGGGAATATAAATGCATACAAGATGTTAGAGAGATTGTTGGAGGTAACACAAGATCAAGTGATTTATACTCTCAATCAAATAGTGAATGAAAATTCCACAAACATATAGAAACAAGGTTGGTTAAAGGCTAATTTAGGGTTAGAAAGAGATTTAACAAAAGCATGGAAAACATGTAGACAATTTAACTAGAAACCATGTTAGAATAGGGGAAGAAGGAGATTTTATTGCTTGGTCAGGAAACTTAACCTTGGGTGTGTGCATAGTGCAATTGGAGTACCATGCTTCAAGGGTCAATCAACCAAAATGATGGTGGAAGATATTATGAAGGATAAAGTCCCCAAATAAAAAACACATTTTCAAGTGGTTGGCCATAAGAAATAAGGCTCTAAGATGGGAGATTATGGAGAAAAGAGTTAGACAAGCCTCAAGAATTTGTGTTCTCTATAGAGATAGTGAAGAAACAATAAATCACTTATACGTTCTAAGAAAATTTGGTCTGAAGTGGAGGTTCTAACTAGAGTTAAGGATGGATGGATAGGTGATTCAATGAAGGATTGTTTAAAATGTTGGATGACCAAAAAGGAACTAAAAGAATTCCAAGAAGTGCCTTTCTTGACTATATGGGGATTTTAGTTGGCAAGGAACTCAATGGTCTTAGAGGAGATAATTATTCTACCCCTTCAATGCTACCTATAAATCAAATAAATTACTTCAACCTATTGGAGTGTAAGTAAAAAAAAGATAGAAATCTGGTGGATCTGACTAGAAATAAAATCCATGTGTGGGGATTCTTTGATCAAGAGACACAAGGCCAATAAAACTACACTAGTGTTGGGGGTGTTACATTTTTTTTCAATGTAATCATTACGTAAAATTTAAAGTAGGTTTAGGGATCCCGAGGATTAAATAAAAATGCATAATTCTTGGCCTTGAAAATCCTTCTAAAAAAGGTATGGAAATGAACATCAAATGATTAAAAGTTTATGGAGACTCTAGTTTGGTTATGTAGTGGATGAAGGGAACTATTGGATCTTAACATATCCCTGAGGCCCATAGGAGTTCAACTGAAGGAGGTGGTTTCTCTTATTGAATTCATCTCATTGACACATGTTTATAGAGAGCACAATGTAGAAGTAGATGCACTCTCAAACAAAGGACAATAGGTAATCAAAGGGCTAGTGAGTATGGAGGAAGTAAAGGATGGAATTCACACTATCTCTGAAACTTGAATTTGATATTTTGTATAAGGTGAAGTTTAATGTATAACTATCTTTACTTAACATTGTTATATATTTTACATGTGTGGTTCTATGTTCCTAAAGTATTAGAAATCATAAAGGTCATATTCCCAATAGATTTTAGGTAAGGTTTAAATGTCTTGCATAAACAATATAGATATGATCTTTGAATAACAATCTTGTTTTG
>ML788886.1:351882-414137 GCA_009831015.1 Picea engelmannii
ATCCCTCCCTTTACATTTGGAAGATGTAGCTACCTTTGGAAGTCATTACTTCCCTTGAACAATAACTATTGATTATTTCTCATATATTGTGCATGGTGTATTGTGGTGTATTGGTGTAACTCTTATACTATTGTTCATTTCTCCTTGGATATAGTCGAATGGTTTAAGTATAAGTTGAAAAAGGTTTTAAATTTTACTTGATATTGATTCACCCCCCTCTCAGTATCAACAATTACAACCACTCTTCTCATGTGTTTGTTTCACTCAATCCCCTCCCATGAACAGACCTTTTTTGTGTTTTGAGTAGTCCAGTTGGACAACGATCCATGCTAATCATAATAAAGAATATGTTGAATCCGAACAAGAAAAAGGATGCTTATCATGTCAAACCAATTCATAAGAATAACACTGTGAAGAAGGCATAATGGATTTTGAGGCTAAACTAATTAGTTCTTTAAGTGAGTTAAGAAAAGAAGGAAGGAAAATAAGTCCCTCAAGGAAAGATTGATCAAGCTAAAAGAAAATTCTGAAGAAGCCCAGCAGATTATCATAAGTCAAAAAGATCAGTTGGAAGAAGTCAAAGTGATTGAAGAAACTCTCAAAGATCAGTTGAAATAGAAACAATGTTTGGAAGCCGAAATAGTATCACAAATAAAGGAAGTAGAGAAGAGAGAATAGATTTTGACAAGTCATATCAAGGAAATATCTGAGGAATTAAACAAGCTTGAAGTAGAATTTAGTCAACAAGAAATAAGACTTGAAGAAGAAATAATCTCCTTGAAGACCCAACTTGAAGAAATAAAGAGAAAAGAAGAATGTATGAAAATCCAGATGATGAAGAAAGAAGAAGATTGTGAGAATATTTACGAAGAAGTCATTATATTAAGGGTTGAAGTTGAAAATCTCAACAAGAACTTGAAGAGATATAAACTACTAGAAGTTATTATCATTTGTCAAAGGTCACCATTCAATAAAACAGGTCTTGGATACACTGGTGAGACCTCAAGTAAAGAATATGAAAACATTAATCCCAACAAGAATTTCGAAGAGAGAGGAATCTCTACATGACCAGTAATGAAAGTTGAAGATAAGTGTTCTAGGTTGTCGAAAAGGAAGAATGAAGAGAAGGACAATAATTACGCAGACATTCTCAAAGGAAGGAATCATGGTCAGCAAGAGTCAACGAGTAATGAATACAAAAGATATGTATCTCAAATAATACCTTTTATCCCCAAGAATCAAATAAGATTCGACCATTGTAAATGAAAAAATACTAGAGAAGATCGTGATCATCCAAGGCATGAATTCAGAAGGAATACGTTACAAAGAAGATTATTTGCTCACAGGTATCAAAGTTTCTTTCTAGCTTATTGTTTTACTTGTAACAACTTTGGACATAAAGCTATGGATTGCAAAGAATATGGAAGAAATGTTCAAGCAAGAGATGATTATGTGTCTCCCTACAATGTTAAATTTTACAAATTCCACAACCATGGACATATATCTCGTAATTGTTGAAGGATTACGAAGTCTTCCATGGAAAAAAACATCGACATCATATTCAAGAAAGTTTGGAGAAGAAAACAAAAACAAGAAGAACAAGTGAATGAAGAGCTCCCAGAGATCATACTCACAGTATTTGCAAAAGTACAAGATCAGGATGAATCTACAGGAAAGAAGGAAGATATCAAAATTTAGAAAGATAATAAATCTACAGGTGAAGAGAAAGATGTTAGAATTCATAAAGATGATGAATCTACAAACAAAGAGGAATATGACTTTGCAATAGGGCGACTTCAGCCATTTTTCTAAGCCATCCGGCTTGGCGACTCCTAGTGTTATCCACAATTTTGGTCATCGTGATGATGTCATGGTGATGTTATGATGATAGCAAATCAAGCTCCTCATTAAAGAACTCCTTCCTTAAAAAGGTTGCACTTATCTATTTCCAGAAATTATGTTTTAAAGATAGTTCGCAGGCTACATATATACTCTCATGCAAGAATACTTCATTCTCATAGGCTGCATTCAGTTGGGGTGTGAACTTCTCACACTGTACTCATTCTCAGTGTGCGAACATATTTTTACAAAGGAAAAAGATAAGATTCTCGAGCCTTCTAGAAGGGAATCTTCTAGAAGGGTGAGTTGGTATTCGAATGGTTGTTTAGAAGCTGGCATTCCAGATTTATTGGGATCATTCTTATCCTAGCAACTAAACTATTCTCTCCTATAAATTGATGAGAATACTCATGGAAAGGGTTAAGTTGGCAAGCTTAAGAGATCTATTGGAGAATTAATGCAAGACTGTATGGAGGACTGATGCTACAGCAGCAAGAGACAACAGCAAGGTCATTATATGTGGTTGATTTTCTTCATGCATGAGCAAGTGTGTGTGTCAGAGCTAGAAGCCATTGAAAGGAGATCTACGACATCAAGGCTCAGGTTGTATATTTCTCTTTTAGTTAATTCAATACATGAATATTTCCCTTTCCCATAATGATGATGTCATCTTATTACATGATTCCTTGATCACATGTATAGACTAGGTATTGAATATATTAACCTGTTTGTACTTCGATTGGTTTGTACTGTTGTGATTGGACGGCACAAGAGCATCGAAGCGGAGAGAGGAACAACAGAGATTTAAGGAGAGTGTTCATAAGGTATGCCCACCATCCATTTCTCTTATTTCATTCAATAGTCTAGATCTAGGGAAAGAGTAGTATTCTATCTTGTTTTGTTCTAGATCCAGGTGGATCTGGGGAGATTGGTCTGTGTCCGCACTCACGAATTTATCTTGAAACAAAATTGGTGACTCCGCTGGGGAACTTATCCCTTTTGTCTTTATGGTTTTGAATTTTCTGTGGCCATTTTCCCTATTTGAATTTTTCTCCTGATTTGTCAGTGTCTGAGTCCTCAGGATACCCTGAGAGACCTTCTGGGTCAAAAAGCCAGTTTGAATTTTGCTTGATTTTTCAAAATTTTCATTAGTTTCAGGGATTCTCGCACTATCACCATTAGCAGCCTATGAGAACCACTGAAGTTCGCAGTCTACACATATGTTCCAGTGCGAACTGTTCGCATTCTGCATCACACTAGCCTGCGAGAATTTTAGTTTCTCGCACTGTGTTGCACACTAGCCTGCGAACATATTTTTGAAATTTTTAGATTCAAGTTTTGATTTTTGCAATAGCTTAGTAAGGTTGATTTACCTCTTTTTGACACATTTGATCACTGGCTTATATATCTTTTTCTTTCATTTGCTTGCCGGATCTGATCTAGAGTTTCTAGGCCTTTTCTCGCTTTGGTAACTTGACTTTCATTTCTTAGCCTTTGTTGGCATTTTTCTTCTCTTTGATTACTGGAGTTGGATGTGTCGTGTTGGTTAAGAATCAGTGATTGATTGGAAGTTAATTTTTTGGTGTTTCTTATTTGATTGTTGGTTCGAAAGGACAATTTTTAGTTGCATTAAGAAACTCCTTGGTGTGTTTTTTGTTCTTACTTTCATTGAAAGTTTTGGTTGAGTTGTCATTGATTGTTTGATATTGGTGATTTGATTTTCTTTTCTCTGTCATCAGAGTTCTTCTTGGAAAGTGAACCACATGTTTTCTTTCAAGTTTTGTTTTTGCTTTGTTGAAAACATCGAAAATCAAAGTTTTAGAGTATTGAAGTTTTGAAAAAGACATTTAGAAAGTGCTCATTGCTACATGATTGTTTGCATTCATATCTAAACGGAAATTGAGCATTGCATTTGCATTGTAATATTGAGATTGATTCAGAAATTGTTCTCTCTCTCCCATAACTAGGATTCATGGAATGGAATGAGTAATTTTTCATCATATCCTTGCATTATTTTGGGTCAGAGTCACACATCACGAGTTTCACTTTCATTGCCTTTGAGTAAACAACAGCTTTTAAAAACACTGCGCAATATTAAAATGTATCTAGTAACTCTTTTCTAGGGATCTTTTACACCAACATTTAGCTAGGCTAGTGCTTTAGAGTAGGAAGAGAGACACACTCTCCAAAATCTCAAAAACACACAATAGAATCTTGAGTTAGGGAGTGTAAAATTCCATTGGTAGCATATTGTCCTGGGAAGCCCTTCTAACACAATGGTCTAGCATTAGGTCGCATTGGTGTTGGCAGAGATACTAACCTGCTTTGTTGACATCAGTGTAGAGATTGCACGTATTACGGGGATCACTCCGAGGTATACCCACAATTATGAGTGGAAGCCTTTGAGTTGGTTTCGGGCTTGTTACCCTGCCCTTGCGTGTGGATCGGACTGACGACCATTCCCCCAAGCTATACTGTTGTTTGTGGTGACCTTAGTTGCTTATCTCTCTAGTTTCTTACCCAAGGTGATTGTGGAGGGGAAAGTCTCCACGGTACCTGGAATCGACGTTGATCAAACTCACTCGGGCTCCTTGGAAGGTAAATCCACAATTACTGCGTGGAAGTCTTAGAGAGTAAATCCATAATTACTGCGTGGAAGCTTTCACCAGGGTGTAAGTCCGTTAAGCAGGTCATCAACATAACTTTTCCACCCTAGCCCTGCCCCTTCTCATCTCGTGGTTGTGACGTTGGATTTCATCACCAACTAGTGGCTTCGGTATTAGAAGGTATTGTTTGCTTGGTGATTGTCTCTAGATTTTGTTTACTAGCGTATGCTGTTGTTTTCTCGTAGTTGACCATAGGATTTTTGTTGGGGAGTTTTTTACTTGTTTACAATTTCTCCCCTGTGACGTTCATGTAGGATGCAAGGTTTGTCTCTGGAACGTCCGGAAACTTCACAACCTTTTCACACAGCAACACCTGTGGGCACCCCTGAGGATTCTCCTCATCCGGGTGAAATCCCTCTTGTCACTTTACCACACGTGGACATCAGTGACGCTCCAGAAGTTTTTACACCACCTCCACAAGTCGAAACTACTGATCCTCTTGCTGAGTTTCGCATCACTAATACTATAGAAGATTATCGCATTCGTCATGGTGAACGACCTGCTAGACATTTTCATCTTGTTGAAGAAACTCTTGTTTCATCTTCTGAATCAATCGCTGGGCCTTCTCACGGTGCAGTAGGCCAAGATCCTTCTTGGTCGGGGGATTTCTGACGAGTCTTGTTTGGTACTGATTCTACCCCTATTTACGAAATCAACCCTCCTATGTCTCCTGAACCAGAAACTACACCAGAGACTACCATTTATCGTTTTATTCTACCTCCCGAGATGGCTCATCTTGCTAATACTACAAGTGTCCAAACCGAGATTTCGGCAACTACTCTTGCCCCTATCAATACCCAGACACCTCCTGAGGTTAATCCAAATTTACCCCCTGGTTACCATGCATTGAATCCTGTGTTGAATATTACACATCCAACACCTCCACAAACCCCTGCTGGTTCTCTAGGTGGCCCTCAGTTTCCTGGGCATACTATTCCCGATTTCATTCCGACACTTCCTCAGTTTCCTACTGGCAATCCTAATGCCGACAACACTATTCCGCCCGTGGCACCAAACTTGCACATTCCTGTTGGTGGGAAGGGTAGTACTTTTCCTTTTCCTTTTCTCGAACAAAATGTAGTTACCACACAACCTACGGTTGGTACACAACTTTCGGGTGGAACTATACCTACGGTAGGGGGACCAGCATCCCCTTTTGGACAAAACATACCTCCCATGTTGGCCCATTATTGGAAACAACTTTTACAAAATGTACCTCTTACTGGGGGGCAAACTAAAGTCCCTCCTGTAGGCCAACCATATCCAGGTGTGACAAATCCTATTTGGGGATCGGGTCAAACTTCCCAATCTCAGGTCCCTACCCAAACTCAAGGTTACAATCCTTGGGGCTACTATCCTATCCAGCCACCACCAAACCAACCCGGAGCTTCCCTTTACGAACAATCTGCTTATGCTCCTACTGGTCTGCCGACGGGGCTTCCACCCCAAAGCCATCAGTACCCGCAAGTAAACCGACAATTGCCTTTTCTTGCTACCCTAGATTTGCCAGATTTGACTAGGATTCTAAACAATCCTATTCGTCACTCTCCCCAATGGCCAGTTATTCCTGCTAAAATCCCATCGGACATTCCAAAATTTGATGGTAAAGTGGGAGAGGACCCCAACAACCATGTCATGACTTTTCATTTATGGTGTTCATCTAATTCACTCATGGATGACTCCATTCGTTTGCGTCTTTTTCAACGGACCCTTACCGGTTCGGCTGTGAAGTGGTACATTGAATTACCACGAGGTTTCTTTTCAGATTTTAACACCCTTGCAATGGCCTTTCTCACACATTACTAGTTACCGATTCGTTACGATACGGGGACTGAGATTTTAACCTCTTTCAAACAGAGTTCGAGCACTCATATCTCTGATCACATTCATGAGTGGAGAAGGAGGAGATGTCTCATTAAACTTGAGCTTCCTGATCAGTTACTGGCCGAGTGGTTTACAAAATCTTTTGTCAACAAAATTGGTAAAGACATTGCTATGGGCGGTGTTGTCACTAAAGAGCAAGCTACTAGTCATGCTCAATATTTAGATCTCATTTATTCGCAAACGGGCACTTTGTATGACTTACTACCTGATTTACCTCGTCCAGGTACTTCCAGCACTTCTACTACTCCAGTTGCTTCACATGCAGCTGATGGTGTGATTGGGACCACTCATACCCATTCGCATTCTATTTCGACTACAACCCCAAAATCCAATCCTTCTAATGTTCAAAATGCTCCATCTCCTGCCCCTCCCGCTGGTAAAACCTCTGAAGTGAACGATGTTCAATCTACGCCTACCGGTAAGAACAAATCCAAGAAGGGCGGAGGCAAGAATAAGGAGAGTAAAAACAATACTCAAACTGAGCAAACCAAATCCCCTCCTGTTGAAGACCGAGATAAACGCAAACCACACTACCCTTGCCTTATATGTGGTGACGATCACTACACGAAGGATTGTCCAAGACGTGCCGAAGTCAACAAATTCCTTCAAACAACGTCGAAACCTTCTACCCCAACTGTCTTGTCTCAACCCTTGCCGTCTCAACAACAGGCTTCATTGGTCATCCATGATCAACCCTCTACCTCTACACAATCTTATGTTTTGATGTGCACCGGTGATTCCAAGAAAGATAATATTGCACTTACCACTAGAGCTAAAGACTATACTCCTTCTAAGGAGAAGGTTGACGATTCACCTCCTGATCTGGTACAACCCTCTCCACCAAATCCACCCACAACCGGTCCTCTTCATCTTGAAAGACCTAACCTTGATACAGTTATATGACCACCCCCCAAAGGTGTCGTTAAGAAATCGACATTCAATCCTCATGCGCGTGCGGCTCAGAACTACAGCATTGTAGAAGATCTGGCCCAAGCATCTTCAGCGATGTTTTCCCTTGAAGTCCTTCAGTCTTGTCCTGCATAGTGAAGGGCACTGTTGAAAGCCATAGGTGGAATTGATCCCACGGATACAAATTTGATAGTCTTTGACTTGGAAGAACACGTTCCAAGGTTACCCCCACATATTGCATTTCAAATACAAGTTGTTGTTGCCGACAAGAGCATTTGTCGGACGATTATTGATGAGGGTGCCTCTACGTGCGTAATGTCTTTTTCTTGTTGGAAAGCCATTGGCTCTCCCCCATTAACCAAATCAAAAAACCCTTTTCTAGCCTTCAATGGCTCTAGTTTTAAACCATACGGTGTTCTTCCGTCATTGCCTGTTACTCTCGAAGGTAAGACTGTCCAGGTGGAAGTGAAAGTTTTCGATACTCCCCTTGATTATAATCTTCTACTTGGTCGGAGTTGGGTCGATTCTATGCGTGTTGTCGTGTCAACCCTTTTTCGTGTCCTACGATTTCCTCACTAGGGCAAAGTGGTCACAGTTGATCAACTTGCTTTCTTTAATTCTGATACTCACACGGGCAACGTGCCGTTCATAGCAAACACCCCACCGGGTTATGAGAATGTTGGATTCAGTCTTTTAAAAGATTCTTCATTGATGGGTACTTTTCCCATACCACCACCACCCGAAATTCCACGCCTGTTAGTTGCATATATTAATATGATCTCTACTGTGCCTCATGAAATTCCAGTGTCCGCTGACCCTTGGATAGTACCTAATATTGGAGATCATGTTCGTTTCGGCGACGTCATGCCGCTAAGTCCGATTGAGTCCGATTACCAAGCTATTCAATCGGCAACCCCTCTTACTGATTCTTTTGATGAGTTGTCTCCTGATCCTTTCCGAGTTGTTTTTCCCACTGACGAGATGATCATGTCCATCATGGAGGACACCCCTTGGGACAATGGGCATCATCATTCCATCTTGTTTCTGGAACAACAAACTCTTGAGAATTATCAACGGATTTCGACTCCGTCGACCGTTGTTGTTATTTCCATGGTTTCCCAACCTACACGAGATGTGTTCGCAGAAGGGAACCTTAGTAACATTTCACCCACGATACCCATAGATATTTCAGTGAAACCTGGAATCGTCGAGAACGTTCATATTGGAGCTTCATGTTCTCCATCATAAATTGTCACTTACACTTCCTTGTTTAAAGAATTTCGTGATATCTTTGCATGGAGTTACAAAGAGATGCCGGGTATCGACCCTGCTATTGTGGTCCATGAAATTAAGACATACCCCGGAGAAAAACCAATCTGGCAGCGCCTCCATCCTGTCCATCCGCGCAAAGCCGTAGCCATTAAACTTGAAGTTGAAAAACTCCTTAAAGCCAGTTTTATTTATCCTGTGGCCTTGACAGAATGGGTTTCTAACCCAGTACCGATCGATAAAAAGGGTGGTAGTATTCGCATTTGTGTTGATTATCGAGATATCAACAAAGCTTGTCCTAAGGACAATTTTCCAACCCCTTTCGTCGACCAGATCGTTGATGATTGTGCCAGCAGTGAAATCTTTTCCCTCATGGATGGATTTTTCGGCCATAATCAAATCAATATCGCTCCTGAGGACCAACACAAAACAACTTTTATTTGTCCTTGGGGTACTTTCGCCTACCATAAACTTCCTTTTGGTCTAAAGAACGCAGGTGCTACGTTCCAACGTGCTATGTCTTACGCATTTCATGATATTAAGCATATTGTTCAACCTTATTTGGACGATTTGCCAGCTCACTCTTTACGTCGAGTCGATCACCCTATGCATATCCGGGCAATGTTCGTTGTCGATTCTATCGCATTCGCTTGAATCCTCATAAATGTGTCTTTTGCGTAGAATCCGGTCGTCTCCTCGGTTTTATTGTTTCATGCCATGGGATCCGGGTAGATCCTATCAAGGTCGAGGTGATTCTTAATCTCCCTCCTCCTTCTTCTTTGCGTCAGCTACAAAGTTTGCAGGGGAAAGCAAACTTTCTTTGTCGCTTCATCCCGAATTACGCTGAGGTTACTCGGGGTTTTACACGTCTTCTAAAGAAAGGTTCTGAGTTTGTCTGGGATAAAACTACTAACGATGCCTTTGAAGCCTTGAAACTGTCCCTCACGAAAGCTCCTCTTCTTTTCCCTCCGGATTACAGTCGAGATTACTTTCTTTATTTAGCTGCGTCCGAGTATACCATCGGTATGGTCCTCGTTCAAGAGGATGATAACCATGATGAACATGTTATCTATTATTTGAGTCGAAGTTTAACTTCCATGGAAATCAAATACCAACATGTTGAAAAGATGGCCTTGGTTGCTGTTCAAGCAGTTCAACGTTTTCGTCATTATATTCTCGCCAAGAAAACTATCGTGATTTCACATTGCAACCCTATGCAACATATATTGACTCGTCAATTGCTGGGGGGCAAGTACTCCAAGTGGATTTTTATTCTCCAGGAGTTCGATTTGGAATTCAATCGAGCCACGTCGAAGAAGTCCCTAGTTTTCGCTGAGTTGATTTGTGAATTTCCCCACACTGCAACGGAAAAAGTAGCAGTTGATTCGTTACCTGACGAGTCACTTTTCCTTATCAGTACCGATGATATTTGGTACGAAGATATCATCATATATCTCCAAACTCATACTTTCCGGCCTGCGTTGTCCAGTGCCGAACGTCGTCGTGTTCGTTATCAAGCACGTCATTATATTATCCTCGGTGATACTCTTTACCGTCGAGGCATTGACTCTATCTTTCAGCGGTGTTTGACTTTTGATGAAGTTGAGAAAGCTTTAAATGACTACCACTCTGGAGCATGTGGTGGTCATATGTCTGGGTATGCTACTGCTCAGAAAATTTTATGTGCAGGTTACTTTTGGCCTTCCTTGTTTCATGACTGTATAACTGTCGTTCAGAAGTGTCATGCCTGCCAGACCTATAATCAAAAGATTCGGTCACACCCTGCTCCCCTTCATCCTATAGTCTTAGTAGGTCCTTTCGCTAAATGGGGCATTGATTTTATGACATGTCACCCTCACTCGGCCGAGGGGCATGGTTACATTATCGTCGTTGTTGATTATTTTACTAAGTGGGTCGAGGCAATGCTGACACTCGATAATACTAGGAAGACTACAACACTATTCCTTTTCAACCATGTCATCACTCATTTTGGTGTTCCTCAGGCTATCGTTACCGATCACGATAGTCATTTTAGAAATAATATGATGTCTGAACTTACCGAGAAGTTGGGCCTTCGTCATGATAGCTCAACACCCTATTATCCACAGGCTAATGGCTAGGTTGAAGCCATCAATAAGGTTCTCATCACTATGATTCGAAGGATGATAGGAATACATAAAACCAGCTGGCACACAATGTTATTTGAGGCATTGTGGGCATATCGGACGTCTGCTAAGTCTACCACAGGATTCACACCTTTTCGATTAGTTTATGGCATGGAAGCCATTCTGCCAATAGAATGTGAAATACCGTCTTTGAAGCTAGTTGTAGAGCTCTTACCTAATACTTCTGACGAAGAGGAACGTCTGTTGTATTTGATGCGATTAGACGAGACTCGCCGTGACGCTACTTTAGTAATCGAAGCCTAGAAGAAACGTGTTAAGGCACAGTATGACAAGCATGTCAAACCTCGTGTCTTCTCTGAAGGAGATCTTGTTCTTTTATATGAACAAGATAAAGATGTCTTAGGAGCTGGGAAATTTGAACCAATGTGGTGAGGGCCTTACATTGTTAGCAAAGTTTTGGCAAAAGGAGCGTATGAGTTAGTGGATTATGATGGGGTACCTCTGAGTGAACCCAGAAATGGGTTGTACTTAAAGAAGTACTATGCATGAGTCATTTGTGCATGAAGTACTTGTATTTTTATGTATCATACTGAGTGTGTGTGGTATTTTTAGTTTTGCGTTTGATGTTATTTGGTCTCTGCCCTTACGTGACGTTGTGTTTGATTGCCAGATGTCGAAGTATTCGCTACCTTATATTGGCTTCGCCGACGGCGCTAGCCATAGTACTCGGAACCTAGCTTCTGTTGCCTGGGCAATCTATACCCCAACAAATGAGCTTATATCTTTACGAGGTGTATGTCTTGGCCGAGCAACCAACAGCATAGCAGAGTATAACGCCATTATTGAGTTATTGGTTGATGCTATCTATCTTGGAATTCGTAGTTTGGTTGTGCGACTGGACTCGTAGCTAGTGGTGCTACAACTAAGTAATGTCTATTCTATTCGAAGTCCTACATTATTAAGAGTTTATTTGCGTATTCGCCTCTTGGAAAGGCATTTTGATTATATTGAATATCAACACATTCCGAGAAGTCTTAATACATTAACAGATGCTTTGGCTAATTACGTATTAGATCGACATTTGAACAATTTATAATCAAACACATATACACAAAGGTAAAGTAAGCCGGTAGAAACCATGTATATATATAACGATCAAAGTTTGTTTTTACAAAATGTGTCCAAAGACCAAAAGATCAAAAATGGAAGCTCGTGGCTTCTACATAACAATATCATGACATCAATGATGTTCATGATAGCACACTAATGTCCTGGCCACTCTGCGGAGCAAGCGACCCATATAGGTAGAGACTCCCATGGTGTGACGATGATCGCATCATGGAATATCCTCCAGAGCCATGTCTGGAACATCAACCATCAAACCCTCTAGGTTCTGTTCCATTGTCAGGTAGTCCTCGACATACTGGGGGACTGCAACTGCTGCTTCTCCTCGACGTTGAACACGAGAACTATCAACTGGTCTATATGCCCCAACATCTGTGTTGTCCATACAAATTTGGTGTTAGTCTTGGGGTACAATTATAAAACCAAAAACATTTAAATATGTTAAAAATACAAAAACATTTAAAAGATAAAAATCGGTGGACTTCTTACCAATATCTTCCCATTGTGCGTCTTCAGGAAGGGCAAGGTCAGGATCGCCATGAAAGTCCAAGCCAGCATACACATAATCCTCTATCATCACAACCTGGCCTTGGAGCCAGTCGAAAAAATGGTCGTCATACCTGACGATCGGTCCTGCCACATGTCTAGCCATGAGTTGGCACCATTGTAACATCCGTGGATCCCTAGGACCCAGAAATTGCCAATCAGCCTGAATCCTATACACTAGAACCCTCTCACAGAAGAAGGAAACTAGCAATGATCCATAACCAAACTGCTTTAGATCTCCTCGCTTTCATTTGGTCAATTGTTTTTTGAGGTTGCGTAAAACTGCATCAGCCTAATTGAAGACCCAGGGCTCGACACACTCGAGGGCATACTGAAAATATCTCTGTAGAGCCATATGCGGGGCATCACTTCCTGCCATCCGAGCTATAGTGAAGAGAATGGTACGGAGAGTTATATCAGTCACTCCCCAAATGGCCACTTTTCCTCTTTGTCGTTCAGCCTCTAGCACGCAATACTCTCGACAATACTCACTCATTTTCATACCACCCCTGCGGTTACCAGTCAAACTAACATAAGAACCCCATCTTGACAATCCAGTCAGGAAATAGATATCCTCAATATCGATTGTCAAAGTGTGAGCACCGACATTAAAAACCTGTTGATCTGGATCCCACATCCGGAATAAATGTTTCAACAATCGAACTTGGGCTCTCATGCCCGGTATGCGGAAATACTTTAGGAGACCGCAATCTCTTAAAGCGGCAATGGTTTGAGGGTGATTTTTGGCGGCAACATTATCATCCTCGTGTTCCCTTTCTTTCCATTTGAGCACCATTGTGATGGTTATTAACCTGCATGGCAATCATGGGAAGATAGTTAATGATCTAAAACATGAGAAAAATTGGTTTTATTGACTAAATATTATAAAAAAATTTGGGCTCTGCGCAGTTCGCAGGTGGCTTTAACGCATAGTGTGAATTTCTCGCACTGTAGCTCAATCCCACCTACGAGAATGAAGACTTCTCGCAGGCCTCGTATGGGCAGCCTGCGACAATCCTCATTCACGCATAGGGTTTCAATAACTAACTTAAAACTTGATATTTAGCCACTAAAATCATGAAATTAAACCATGAAAAGCAAGGGAATTGAGCACTTACCAATCTAATCCAGACGGTTCATGAAATGATGCCCCGAAGCTCTCGAAAATCGACGATGAAGATCGGAGGTAAAATGGAAGTTTTTGCACTACATGGTAAATGGGTAAAACAATATGGTAAAATGAATAGGAAATTTGTTTTATTTACTTTTTTACCATGATAAAAGTGGGTTTTTTGATATTTATTCACTATTTTACCCTAATTCCTAATGCGAAAGTGAGTAAAATGACTTGCAGGTACCCAATGTAGATGATTATGGACAAAAAACTTTTGCGATATGGTGTGAATTTATTTGTTTCCTATGGTTTTGATCTAAAACCTCAAGTGCCTTTTATCCGTTCTTGCACTTGCGAAAAACCTAGAACATGATCGAGCGTTGTTTTATCTCTTTTCCGGGCTCGTTGCGGTTACACGAAAAACGAACCCCCCTGGAGTTATCTTTAAGCTCTTTTTAGACTCTCGAAATATGAAAAGATTGTCGAGCGATTTTTCTATTTTCACGCTCGTTAAAGTATTTGAAGTTACGCGTCCTTCGAGCGATAGTTTAACCCTTTTTCGGTCTCGTTGGACTATGGTACGAAAAAGGAACTGAGAGAGTTCTCTTTTGAGTGTTTTTCCTAACTCTATAATCTTGAAAAACCTTCGAGTTTACTATCTCTGGACTCGTTAAACAAACATTGACAGACCCGTGATGGGACCGAACCACTCCTTCTTAGGGTTCGTTAAAAATACTCTGTGGGACTCATCCGAAGGATGAGCTTATATCAACAAGCATATGTGATCCTCTTCAAGCTTGCGTAAAAATAAAGAGGTACTTGCCATAAATGGTGGGGGAAAAATTTGGGAAAGGGATATGTTTCATTTTTGTGTTAATTGGCAGTAAGTGTCGCTCTTGAACATGACACCCCCTGGTCATCATTTGAAGCCGGTTTGGGAAATCCATTTGTCTCTCATTCGATTTGATAATGAGGTCTTTCCATGTGTCGTCTTTGAGTCAATGCTGCCAAATCATTGGTCATGTCATTCATATGTTCAAGAGTAGTCCACACCTCTGTTGAGTCGGCCATCTACAGTTATCCTTTCACTTCGTGTCGGCCTTCCCTGTGTCCAAAGTCCAATTGCTATATGCTCTGTTTCACCAACAAACTCTGTTACTCATTTTGTGTCACTGATGGGGGATACATCAAGGCCCTCCTTTGATGAGTTTTGTTCCATCGACTTCAGCACATTATCCAGAGTCAAAATTTAGAAATCTTTTGGTACCTTGAAGCTTGCATGCCTCAATGGCAAGTTTCTCGCTTTCGATAGTGGGTTTACATCATTGATCCCTGATTGAGAGATTCCGTCGGGTGTTCGACATCAACTCATTTATTCACAGTCGATGGATTGTACTATGGTACCTTGGGAGTCATTGTCATCATTGGTGATTTCCCTTGCACTTGTTAATGGTATACATCAATGACCGGTAATCAAGTGGTTTCTACCATGTTCGACTTTGACACATGTAATCACATGGTCAGATTCATACTTTGGGCGATGAGATTGAAGACCCTGGATGTTGTCTTTGTAGTCCAGGTTGTGATGGAGTATGTCTATTTTGTGACACATAGATCCACTGTGTATATTTCATGGCTATGTCATCTTGATTATTTATCACACAGATCCACAGTGTATTCAGGTGGTTGTGCTACATTATGATTACATGGATCCACAGTGTATGATTGGTGGCCATGACCTTTGTTTTTTATGTCATCGGTCTATGATCTGAGTATGGGAATGCCTACCTCAGGAATTGGTATATATGATATTCTGTTGATGCTTAGATGTTTGTAGGTCTCTGATTAGATGTGCTTTTGGTTATTGACACACACATTCAGCTTACAAAGTCTATCGACTGTCACTAGTTCGGCTCTCAGACTTTGGGGGGAATTCTATTATCCACAATTTTGGTCATCGTGATGATGTCATGGTGATGTTATGATGATAGCAAATCCAGCTCCTCATTAAAAAACTCCTTCCTGAAAAAGGTTGCACTTATCTATTTCCAGAAATTATGTTTTAAAGATAGTTCGCAGGCTACATATATACTCTCCTGCGAGAATACTTCATTCTCGCAGGCGGCATTCAGTTGGGGTGCGAACTTCTCACACTGTACTCATTCTTAGGGTGCGAACATATTTTTACAAAGGAAAAAGCTAATATTCTCAAGCCTTCTAGAAGGGTGAGTTGGTATTCGAATGGTTGTTTAGAAGCTGGCATTCCAGATTTATTGGGATCATTCTTATCCTAGCAACTAAACTATTCTCTCCTATAAATTGATGAGAATACTCATGGAAAGGGTTAAGTTGGCATGCTTAAGAGATATATTGGAGAATTAGTGCAAGACTGTATGGAGGACTGATGCTACAGCAGCAAGAGACAAAAGCAAGGTCATTATATGTGGTTGATTTTCTTCATGCATGAGCGAGTGTGTGTGTCAGAGCTAGAAGCCATTGAAAGGAGATCTACGACATCAAGGCTCAAGTTGTATATTTATCTTTTAGTTAATTCAATACATGAATATGTCCCTTTCCCATAATGATGATGTCATCTTATTACATGATTCCTTGATCACATGTATAGACTAGGTATTGAATATATTAACCTGCTTGTACTTTGATTGGTTTGTACTGTTGTGATTGGACGGCACAAGAGCATCGAAGCAGAGCGAGGAACAAAATAGATTTAAGCAGAGCGTTCATAAGGTATGCCCACCATCCATTTCTCTTAGTTCATTCAATAGTATAGATCTAGGGAAAGAGTAGTATTCTGTCTTGTTTTGTTCTAGATCCAGGTGGATCTAGGGAGATTGGTCTGTGTCCGCACTCACAAATTTATCCTGAAACACCTAGTAAATGTGAATGATGAAGAGGGGGAGTCTAAGCAACAACTAATGGGTCAGCATCATTTTCAGTTGAGTAGCAGAGTCATGGAAAATTTTGTGACATATGGACATAAATGAATTCATTAGGTATGTGGCAGGTCTAGAATACAATACTTTACATGAACCAAAGATGATACATGACAGTGGACAAAAGCATGAGCTCAAAATAAATTGCAGAAAGGAAGATGGAATCATTGTGAAGCATATGACTCAGAAGTAAAGCATATTGACATGTGAAACTAGTCACAAAGGAAAGCACAACAAGATAGAGAGAAACCATTAGGAAGAGTTGTATTGTCAAGAGAATATTATTGGATGAATATGTCATTCATTTCAGTTCAGTGAAGATTACAAGCCATGAAGACTTGAATTCAAGTGATGAAGGAACGTTAACATGAATTTTTTTCATATACATCAATAGATTACAGTAACAGGAAGCACCAATGGACAAAGAACATCATAAGAGATGAAATAAAGCATATACAAGAAGCCCCAAATTGATCTACACGACATGTTGCAAAGAAGACAAGGGAAGAGAAACAATCAGGTAGAGTCAAAAGATGTCAGCTCAGTGAATACATTAAAATTCAAGTAATGAAGGAACATTACTATGAATGTTTTTTATATGTCATATTTTTACATCATACAGAAGCACCAATGGATAAAAAACATCGGGAGAGAAAGCACAAATGAAGAAGAGAAAAATCAGAAGCATGAATACTTGGAGAGAAATTGTCAGAAGAAGGTATATTATTAGGGGGAGTTACCCTTTTCCATTGATGTCTAAGGGGGAGAGAAACATGAGGACAGAAGCATGAGGACAAGGGGAGAAATAATCACAGGGGAGTATGAGCGTTTCCATCAATTCTAAAAGAGGAGATTGTTGGAAAGTTGGTTGTCAATGATGTCAACCCTAGAAGAAGCCCAAGATATGGGTGTATTTAGAGAAGTATCCAAAGTGGTTTCCTTATGGCATAGATTTAAGCATGGCCCTCATGGGAATATGTTTTGAAGAAGTCTACAAGAAGCCCTGGAAATATGACCAAGTGGTTAAGTGGTTGAGAATCCCTGGAGATGTAGTCATGAAGCCCGGAGTAGTTTGATGAATAAGAGGATGAAGGACATTATGATTGCATAAAAAAAAACTCATAGATGGATAGTCCTTCTCATGTTGTTTCCAACGGTAGGTGATATGTCACGTGGTTCCTCATGGTTGAGGAGATATGCCCTCTTGAATATGGAAACACTAAACTATGGGTAAGAAGTCCATAAATGGTTGTAACAAGAAGTGACAAGTTGGCCCCCAAATTAAGGAAAATAACATAAATCGTTACAACAAAATATTATAGGTCAACCTTCAAGAAAGTAAAGGTGTTACTTAGAAAAGTATAAATACACTTGTTGGAACAGGGGAAGACCCAGGGTTCAACTCTAACAATGCACCAATAAACCCTAACTATTGGCCCTTACGACAACACCTGCGAAGCAGATGAAGTCTCACCTATAGTATCAATAGGGGGGTTGCAGGACACAAGTGTCTACAACCAGAGGAAATGCAAGATGATTCTAGAAAAAACAACGTAATATAACCTAGAGATTATTAACAGTATTATGCTTAAATTCGCAAAGTCAGATAAATCTCTTATCTTCAACAAGGAAAACAACATTGCAATAACAGTATAAAAGATAGCAAATAACACAACATCAACCACATAGAACAAAATATTTTGCATGGTTCACCCTCTCCCTAGGGATACATCCAAAAAATTGTGTTTATTGATCAAATATATGAAAATACATAGTTCTATCTGTGCACTCAGTTATAAATCCTTCTCTCTCTTCCTCTTTCTTTCCCCTCCCCACGCACCCTGTTGTAGGATAGATCTTCCCACCCAGTTGAAGATCCAAAAATACAAGAAATATTTTAGACATAACACTTTTACATATCAATATCTATATGGTCCCCTTCTCAACTCTTCTAGACCTCTATTTATCCTTCCATGACTCTTAGAAACCCTAGACCGAAGTCCAGGTGAAAAAACCCTAGGTGCCACAACCCCGTATTCTAAGGACTCCGTTGATCTATTCTTCCTGCTTCTCTGTGAGGTGATCCAAAGCACTCATTAGTGTCTTCTTCCACTTGTTGACTTGTCCATGACCTATATTCTTTTTTTATTTGTCTTCCTTGATCTTCTCTTTCAATGGATTGCTTCCTTTACTTTGTTCCTTCGTTTATGCTTCTTTTACCACTTCGAACCTTCCTCAGTTTCTGTGCCTTCCATGCACTTCATACTTTGTATTTTCTCTTCCTTAATCTTTGCTTTCTTCCATAATACCTGACCAAGGTCCAAAACTCCCCCAACACTCACATGTGACTCCTCCCAAGTCACTGCAAGGTTGTGCTTTCCGTATTACTTCGATTGCAGGCTACGAAGAGCAGCCTGTGATTTTTTCTCTGTCTCTCCTATCATGTGCAAACTGTCTTTTCTATGTATGGTACCCAATTTCAACTGCACCTGGTACCTAGACCCTTCTTCCTTGATTTTACTGAAAGTTGTGAGGCGACTGGTTGTCACAATACAACTTCAATTGGCTCCCATTTACTAAAGCATCCTTCCATTCTCCATTAAGATTATTCAATTGTGCAGCTCCACCCTTTGTAACATAGGAAACCTCGAATGGCCCAAGCCAATGTGTCCTAAAATTTCCTAGATGCTTCATGAACTTGTTGTCATATAAAAGTACCCAATCTCCTTGTTTAAATGTTTTCTTCTTGATATGTCTGTCATGGTAAGCCTTTTCTCATTCTTTTTGTACTTGCTGATGAAATCCTACAATGAACTTCTCTTCCTCTAATTCTATCAACTTCGTGAGCTTGTCTTGAATAGCGTCGATGTCATCCATACCCATAAATGTTGCAATTATTAAACTAGGAACCAAATATTCCATAGGTACTACTACTTCTAGGCCATAAACTAACTTGAAGGGAGTTTGTGTTGTTAACTTTTTGCAAGTAGTTCGATAAGCCCATAACACTGCTAGAATTATCAACTCACAATCATCTTTGTTAACACTTCAAATCTTAGTCAGCAGTGTCTCCAAGATATTATTGAAAGCTTCAACTGTCCCATTCACCTGTGGGTGGTATGGTGTGCTTTTTTTATGGTGAACTTCAAACTCCTAGGTCAAGGCTTCGATAGTTTTCTTAATGAAGTTTGTGCCTTGATCAATAATAAGGATCTTGGCATCCTAATATGGTTATGATATCCTCAAATATGAACTACGCAGCTGTAGTTGCACTATAGTCCTTGACCACTCTTGTTTCTTCCCATCTGGTCAAATACTCAATAGCAGTGATAATGTATCGAGCTCATGTGAACTTTCCTGGTGGGTTGATAGGTCTCATAAAGTCAATAGCCCATTTCTCAAATTCCTGTAAAGTTAAATGAGGAGCTAAAGGCATATCATCCCTTCTAGAAGGATTCCCTATTCTTTGACATACATTGTAGGCTCTCTAGTATTCCTTAACATCCTTATGTAAAGTGGGCCACTAGAGGCCAGCTCTGAGAACCTTCTGCGATGTTGATTTCCCTGCATAATGTCCTCCTGTGATTCCTTCATATGCTTATGTAAGGATAAATGGTCTTTCTGACTCCATAACACATCTTCTTAAGATCTCATCTGGTCCCATCTTATATAACTATCCAACTATAAGTTGAAAATATGCAACGTGAACTACCAACTATTTCTTCTAAGTAACTGTATACTCGTGAGGTGCCATTCCTATGGACAGGAACTGGACTATCTCGGCGAAGTGATCATCGACTTTTCTAATGGCCAACAACTCCGCATCTAGTAGTGTATCATCCAAACTAGTAGGTACCTCTCCATGTTCTAACCTGGATAAGTTGTCCAGTCCCTTATTGATTCTTCTTAGCTTGACCACAATCTCAAAGTCATACTCTTGGAATAATAGTAGCCATATGCATATTCTTCTCCCCAATAGTGGCTTTTTGACTAAGTACTTCAATGCAAAATGATCAATAAACATATTAAAATGTCCTCCCAACAAGTAGTGTCTAAACTTCTGCAATGCGTATACCATAACTAAGCCTTCTCTTTCAATGGTAATATAATTCATTTCAGATGTAGAAATATTACTGCTAGCAAAGGCTATATGGTGTTCAATATCTCCTACACCTAGATATGCTAAAACTAATCCTAATGCAATGGATGAATCATCGACATGAACATTGAATTCCTTACTCCAATCTGGAAAAACCAAAATGGGTGCAGTGACCATTTTCTGCTTTAGTGTGTCCAAGATCTGTTGGAATTCCTCTGTCCATTGAAACTTACTATCCTTCTTTAATATATTTTCCATAGGTGTTGTTATCTGTGTGTAACCTTTAATAAATTTTCTATAATATCCAGTGTGTCCCAATGTAGTGCACAACTGTCTAAATGAAGTAGGAGGAGGTAGGTCAACAATGATAGCAATATTGGAAGGATCTACCAACAACCCCTGTTTACACACAATGTGTCCTAAAAACACTCCAAAAGGTGAAAAGAAAATTCACTTCTTCAAGTTCAGGGAAATATGACATTTCCTGCACTTATCTAACATTAATCTCAAGCATTCAATACGATCTTTCATTAGACTAAAAACGGTCCAGTCATCAAAGTATGCCTCAAAAAACTTATGTAAAAATTCCTTAAATGCTTCGACCACCGCCTTGGAAAAGATGGTTGGTACATTATTCAAACCAAAAGGAATCACAATGTACTAAAAATAACTCCATTTTGTTGAAAATGTAGTCTTATTTTTGTCCTCCTTAGAAATTCTGATCTGGTGATAGCGTGAAAATCCATTTGTGAATGAATACACTTCCTATCCTCCTACATTATCTATAACTTCATCAGTAAAAGGTGTAGGAAATGGATCATGTAAACATGCATCATTCAATTTCCTTAGTTCTACACAGATTATGATTTCTCCTAACTTCTTATCTTGGACCACCATAGGGTTGATCCATTCAGATTCTTCAACTAGTTCTATGATTCCTGCTTGCAACATTCTATCTAATTCAATCTTAACTTTCTTCTTGTACTTGGGATTCAGTCTGTAAGGTCTCTACTTGACAGGTCTTGCATATACTTTCAAAGTAATCTTCATTTCTCCCATGGGCCCTTTAATTCCCTTCATGTCTGTGAACTTGGTTGGAAACAAGTCCTGATACTCATGCAATAGTTATGTAATCTTACTAATAGTAGCATCATCCCAATAGTCTCCAACATTTTTCAACTTAGGTGCCTACTCTGTTCCAATATTAACTTTCTTAATTTTAATAGGTTTCCCAACAAAAGGTAATTCAATCCCTGACCCTTGTATATCTCTTTGTACTTTAGTTTTTGAAATGTTCACATTCCTAGGGTCATCATCCTCATCAACATTAATATTATAACAACCTTGTAACTCCTGAAGAGGCCCAGTCCATTCATCTTTTTCTCGTTCAAGAGGGAGGTTAGGTGCTTCCTCAAAGACCTTTTGTCCTACAATTTGTAAAGCATGATCTACTATGGGGTACTGAATTTCAAATAGGAATGTAGCTATGAAGTTCTAGGTCATACCATACCAATATATAGTGGCTAAGCGTAGTTCTGCTTGAAGAAACCAGTTGATAGACGTATTATCTAAGGTGTTAATGAACTTATGTACCCATTTTTATTTAGGAATGTTGCTCCAGGCTTCCTCACAACTTTGCACATGGTTCTTAGGACAATTCTGACCTGTGTATCGGACTTCGCAGTCTCCTTCTTGGAATTAAAAGCACACTGACAATAAGGTGTGACATTGTACCCACTCTGTGATGTTCTTCTTATGGGTTTCCCACCATCTAGTCGATGTTGCTTTCAAGGCCTCATCTAGTGCCAACAACCTCTATTTTATTGGTACAATTCCATCAAATTTGAATAGAAATGTCTCTAAATTGTTCAAGCCATCAAATGTAGGAAGATTACTTACTTTTGTACCAATCCAGCGAACGACTTTGGTCAATCTCGCACACCTTCATGTAGAGACTTCATACATTATGTTCTGCCAATTTTCCAATGCTTTTTCTGAATCTGATGAACATGCACTTTCACTTCGCCAACTTAGATTTCCATCTATTGTATGGTTAATTTAATCATGTTGTCTTGTTGTTAGTTTATAGATGTTCTCTATCTCATAGGCATAGTATTCTTCTCTTATAGTTTTTGTGTATCTATGACCTTCATCAGGATCAAGAGGTGCAATAACCCTAAGGCCATCACCTTCAAATGTCAGTCTTCTCTTTTTTAGGTCAACAACAATCAAATTGTTGAAATCCCAATCAATACCCAACAACATAGGATAGGGATAGCTATCATCAACAATCTTGATCACTTTGAATTATGCAAATGTCCTCACTTCATCAATGTCTATAGGGACATGCTCTAGTCTTCCAATGGGGCTCACTGCCTCCTAACTATCCATCCTGAGCCTAATAGGAGAGAAAATCAATTTAGGTTTTCCTATCAATGCCCAAGTCTGCTTCGTCATAACATTTACTTCTAATCCTAGATCGAGGAGCACATAGTCTATGTTGTAGTATCCAATCTAAGCACTAACGTGCAGTTCTTTACTTGTCCTCCTTTTTCTACATACTTGATTAACATCCCTATTCAACAGAGGATCTATTCTTCCAATTTCATACTGTCTTATCAGGTGTTGTAGTTCCTGCACAACTCTTTCATATTTAATCAAATTAATACAAGTATAAAAGAAGTCCACAAGCTTTCTTACCTCTTTTCCCTATCTAGGTAGGGAAGACTGATCAAATTATGGAGGCATTTCACATTCCCTTACTTCCGGTTGTGTTCTATATGAAGAAGCATGTTCACCTAAAAATTCTCTTCTTGCTTCTTCAAAAGTGTTATTTTCTTTCCTGGGATCAAACAATGGCGCCTTCTATGAATCTCTTCTAATCCTTGATCCATTCGTAAACTTTATTGGGGTCACCCTATCTTCTCCTATGACAGTTCCTCCTCTAGTAATGACAATGACTCTGGGTTCCTCACTACGAGGTTCAGCTAATATTAGTTAGACTTGTTGTTTTCCACCCCGTCCTTCCTGAACTTTGGATAATAATACTGGAAAGTCTTCAATGGCATGATCAAACAAATTACATTAGCTGCAAGTGGTGCAAAGATTCTGAAAATTCCTTGCCAAATTACCTAGCTAGGTGCAATTATAGCAAATAATTTGGCCTCGACTTTGACCCATGCCTCCTCCCCGTCTTCTTCCTCTGAACCCACCACAAGGATTGAAGTTTCCTCTTCCTGGGGAATTGAACTGCGTAACATTCCCCTCTTGTTGTAACTCTCCTTGAATTATATATGCATCCCTTTACCTTTCATGCATGAGGTCATAAGCCCTACAGTCCTTCTCGTCATGTCACACATATTTGCAAAATGTACAATAAAGATTGGTGGGTGTATGGACATATTTCTGCATATAATAACATTCACCAGGGCGATGTCTAGTTCTACATACCTCGCACTATGGTAAAGTAGCATGATTCAAAGGGTTGGGAGATCCAAAGGCCAAGTACTCATTAAATAAAGGGAAGTTCTCTTTGTCATGGCCCTCTGCTTTACATTTGATACACCATATGTCTTCTCTTTTCTCCTTTCCTTTATCTTTCTTCATGTCTTCAACCTGTAAAGATAAACTAGTTAACTGATTCAAAATCTAACTCATGCCTGGACTGGATTCTCCTGTAGGGGATGCTTCTAGTTTCATGGAAATATCTAATGCCTCAGCCTATGAAGAAACCTTATGTGTCATCATAGGAACTCTAATGTGTGGTAGGAGGGCAGTGATGAACCATTCCTTATGTTGTTCGTCTGGAATATGAAAACTTAAATGGCATGAAAAGGTCTTAAACCTCTAATCAAATTCCAAAACAGGTTCAATCACCTTCTGCTTGATTTCCTTCAACTCTGTAATATACTGTGACTCTGAATTAGGCTTCTTGAACTCTGCACTCAATGCAGTCTTAATGTCATTCAATGGTTTAGGCTATACATATCTTGTAACAAACTTCATATACCATCTCAATGCACGATCCCTCAAGGTAGTAATAAACTGATCTCTATTAATAACTTCATCAATGACTTGCGTAATGCTCCATACAACTTCGCATAAGAACCAGTGTTGGTCAGGATCCTCATATCCATATCCTATGAAAATGGGTAACCTCATTTCATCTACCATGGATTTTCCTTGGTTTCTCAACTGAGTATGTACTAAACTACTTGTAACATTACTCTAAGTGATCTGATTACTCTAGTTACTTAATGCTATTAAAAAAACAAGAGGAGGAGTAATACTTACTTATACAGTAGGCACAATCCCTAAAGTTTCAAGTTCTTCTCAACAAAGTTCTTCAACCTCTACTTCCTCTACCCTTGCTAACTCTGAATACCCTTCGTCTGATTGCCCTACTTCTTCTCCACTATAGAAATCATCATCTTGTGCCAATGGTTCGTAACTCTGCTTAAACAGGTTCACAAAAGGAACCTTTCTGAATGATCTCCCACTGTGCATGTGTTTAGCCTCTGTGTCAATATCGTTGTCTTAGTTCTTTAACATTATCTTTAAAATCCAGCTTATTATTGTATCTTCAAGATATTCTTCTCATGCAATAACATATTAATCTTCAGTTTCAAAAAGTGTAGAAACTTTCCTCTAGGTCCCTATAAAAACTATATGATTCTGCTCTGTCAATAGCAAATTCAGTAATGTACCCTCCAATAGTGCTATAAAACCAGAGATCCACCACCCTAGACACGGTGTTATCAACTTCCTTGACTTTATTAATCAGTGTCGTCATCCAAACCACATGTGGTATAGATATGCTTTCAAACTATGTGTTTGCTAGTCTGGCTAAGCACTTGTACAACTCTTGATGAACTCCAACAAAGAAAATCTTGTGCACATCAATAAATATGTACTTCTCCAACCCGTCTTCTGTACTAATGCTAGGGTTCTTTTTCTGGGCTATGACGAAGCCCCTTTCTTGTTCTTCTATCCACTTCTGAATCTTTTTCTTTAATGGAAACCACCTTGACATTCCCTCAAGAAGATCCAAGTCTTGGCAAAGAACCATTTGTTGGCACAGGGGCAGACCCAGAGTTCATCTCTAACAACACACCAAAAAACCCTAACTACTGGCCCTTATGGAAGCACCTGCGAAGCAGATGAAGTCTCACCTGAATTAGCAATAAGGGGGTTGTATGACACAGGTGTCTACAACTAGAGGAAATGCAAGATGATTCCAGAAAAAAAATGTAAGATAACCTAGAGATTATTAATAGTATTATTCTTAACTTCGTGTAGTTAGCTATATCTCTTATCTTCAGTAGGGAAAACAACATTGCAATAATAGTATAAAAGATTGCAAATAACACAGCATCAACCACATAGAACAACAAGATTTTATGTGGTTCACCCTCTCCATAGGGCTACATCCATAAAAATGTGTTTATTGATCAAATATATGAAAATAGATAGTTTTATCTTTGCACTCAGCTGCATATCCTTCTCTCTCTTCCTCTTTATTTCCCATCCTTGCACACCCAGTTGCAGGATAGATCTTCGCACCCAGTTGAAGATCCAAAAATACAAGAATGCTTTTAGACATAACACTGTTACATCTTAATATTTGTATCATCCCCTTATCAAATATTCTACACCTCTATTTATCTTTCCATGACTCTTAGAAACCCTAGACCAAAGTCCAAGTGCAAAAACCCTAGGTGCCAAAACCCTAGGTGAAAAATCCCTAGGTGCCACAACCTCATATTCTAAGGACTTCGTTGATCTATTATTCCTTCTTCTTCGTGAGGTGCTCCAAAGCACACATTAGTGTCTTCTTTCGCTTGATGAATTTTCTATGACCTATCTTCTTTGTTTCTTTGTCTTCCTTGATCTTCTCTTTTAATGGCTTGCTTCCTTTACTTCGTTCCTTCTTTTATTCTTCTTTAACGACTTCGACCCTTCCTCGATTTGTGTGCCTTCCGCGCACTTCATACTTTTCATTTCCTCTTCCTTAATCTTCGCTTTCTTTCATAATACCTAACCAAGGACCAACAGTCCCCCAACACTCACATATGACTTGTCCCGAGTCACTGTAGGGCTGAGCCTTCCATATTACTTCTATTGCAGGTTGTGCAAGGCAGCATGTGCTTTCTACTTTGTCCCTCCTATCATGTGCAGACTGTCTTTTCTATGTCCGGTACCCAATTTCAACTGCACCTGGTACCTAGACCCTTCTTCCTTTCTTTTACTGAAAGTTGCGAGGTGGTTGGTTGTCACAATACAACTTCAACCTGCTCCCATTTACTAAACCATCCTTCCATTCTCCATTAAGAGTCTTCAACTATGCAACTCCACCCTCTATAACATAGGAAACCTTGAATGGCCCAAGCTAATGTGTCCTGAACTTTCCCATATGCTTCATGAACTTGTTGTAATATAAAAGTACAAAGTATCCTTGTTTAAATGTTTTCTTCTTGATATGTCTGTCATGGTAAGCCTTTTCTCATTCTTTTTTTACCTGCTAATGAAATCCTGCAATGAACTTGTCTTCCTCTAATTATGTCAACTTCTTGAGCCTATATTGAATAGCGTCGATGTCATCCATACTCATAAATGCTACAATTCTTAAACTAGGAACCAAATATTCCACAGGTACTACTATTTTCAAGCCATAAACTAACTTGAAGGGAGTTTGCATTGTTAAATTTTTGCAAGTAGTTAGATAATCCCATAACACTGTTGGAATTCTCAAATCCCAATCATCTTTGTTAACACTACAAATCTTAGTCAACATTGTCTCCAAGATCTTATTGAAAGCTTTGACTGTATCATTCGCCTATGGGTGTTATGGTATGCTTTTTTGATGGTGAACTTTGAACTCCTGGGTCAAGGCTTCGATATTTTTGTTAATGAAGTGTGTCCCTTGATCACTCGTAAGGATCTTCGGGCATCAAAATCTGGTTATGATATCCTCAAATATGAATCGTGCAGTTGTAGCTGCACTACATTCCTTAACTGCACTTGTTTTTTCCCATCTGGTCAAATCCTTACTAGCATTGATAATGTATCGAGATCCTATGCACTTTCCTAGTGGGTTGATAGGTATCACAAAGTCAATAGCCCATTTCTCAAATGCTTGTAAAATTAAATGAGGAACTAAAGGCATCTCATCCCTTCTATAAGGATTCCCTATTCTTTGATATACATTGCAGGCTCTCTAGTATTCCTTAGCATCCTTATGTAAAGTGGGCCACCAGAGGCCAACTATGAGAACCTTCTACATTGTTGCTTTCCCTACATAATGTCCTCCTGCGATGCCTTCATGTGATTCTGCAAGGATGAATGGTCTTTCTGACTCCATAACACATCTTCTTAAGATCTCAACTGGTCCCATCTTATATAACTGTCCAGCTATAAGTTGAAAATCTGTAGCGCAAACTACCAACTGCTTCTTCTGAGTAACTATATACTTGCGAGGTGCCATTCCTATGGACAAGAACTGGACTATCTCTGTGAAGTGATCATTGACTTTTCTGATGGAGAACAACTGTCCATTTGGTAGTGTATCATCCAAACTGGTAGGTTCCTCTCCATGTTCTAACCTAGATAACTGGTCTGATCCCTTATTCATTCTTCCTGGATTGACCATGATCTTAAAGTCATAATCCTGGAATAATATTATTCATCTGCATATTCTTCCCCCCAACACAGGCTTGTTGACTAAGTACTTCAATGCAAAATGATCAGTAAACATCTTAAAATGTCCTCCCAACAAGTAGTGTCTAAACTTCTACAATGTGTATACCATATCTAAGCCTTCTCATTCAGTGGTAGTATAATTCATTTGAGATGTATAAAGCTTCCTAATAGCAAAGGCTATAGGGTGGTCAATATCTCTTGCATCCGACTGTGCTAAAACTGCTCTTAAGGCAATGGATGAAGCATTGACATGAACATTGAATTCCTTACTCCAATCTGGAAAAACCAAAATGGGTGCAGTGACCATTTTGTGCTTTAGTGTGTCAAAGCTCTGTTGGCATTCCTCTATCCATTGAAACTTACTATCCTTATTTAATATATTTTCCATAGGTTTTGTTATATGTGTGTAACCCTTAATAAATTTTCTATAATATCCAGTGTGTCCCAATGTAGTGTGCAGCAGTCTAACCAAAGTAGAAGGAGGTAGATCAACAATTATAGAAATCTTGGAAGGATCTACCAACAACCCATGTTTACACACAATGTGTCCTAACAACACTCCAAAATGTGAAAATAAAATGCACTTCTGCAAGTTCAGGTCAATCTGACATTGCCTGCACTTATCTAACATTAATCTCAAACATTCAATATGATCTTTTAGTAGACTAAAAACGGTCCAATCATCAAAGTATGCCTCCAAAAACTTATGTAAAAATTCCTTAAATGCTTTGATCATCACCCTCAAAAATATGGTTGGTGCATTATTCAAGCCAAAAGGCATCATAGTGTACTGAAAAGAACCCCATTTTGTTGCAAATGTAGTCTTATGTCTGCCCTCTTTAGCAATTTTGATCTGGTGATAACCTGAAAATCCATCTGTGAATGAATAAACTTCATGTCCTCCTACATTATCTAGAACTTCATCAATAGAAGTTGTCGGAAATGGATCATGTAAACATGCATCATTCAATTTCCTTAGATCTACACAGATACTGATTTCTCCTGACTTCTTATCTTGGACCACCATAGGGCTGATCCATTCAGATTCTTCAACTGGTTCTATGATTCCTTCTTCCAACATTCTATCTAATTCAATATTAACTTTCTTCTTATACTTGGGATTCAGTGAGTAAGGCCTCTTCTTGACATGTCTTGCATCTGCTTTCAAAGGAATCTTCATTTCTCCCATGGGCCCTTTAATTCCCTTCATGTCTGTGAACTTGGTTGGAAACAAGTTATGATACTCATGCAATAGTTCTGTAATCTTACTAATAGTACCATCATCCCAATAGTCTCCAACATTTGCCAACTTAGGTGCCTACTCTTTTTCAATATTAACCTTCTTAATTTTAATAGGCTGCCCAACAAAAGGTAGCTCAATCCCTGGCCCTTCTATATCTCTTTGTCCTTCAGTTTCTGAAAATGTTCACATTCCTAGGGTCATCATACTCATCATCATTAATATTATAACAACTTTGTAACCACTGAAGAGGCACAGTCCATTCATCTTCTTCTTGTTCAAGAGGGAGGTTAGGTGCTTCCTCAAAGTCCTTCTGTCTTACAATTTGTAAATCTTGATCTACTATGGGGTACTGACTTTCAAATAGGAATGTAGCTATGAAGTTTTGGGTCATACCATACAAATATGTATTGGCTAAGCTCAGTTTTGCTTGAAGAAACCAGTTGATAGGCATAGTATCTAAGGTTTCAATGAACTTATGTACCCATTGTTCTTTAGGAATGTTGCTCCAGGATTCCTCACAACTTCGCACATGGTTCTTAGGACAATTTTGACCCATGTATTGAACTTCGCAATCTCCCTCTTGGTTTGAAAAGAGCACTAACAACAAGGTGTGACATTGTACCTACTACGTGATGTTCTTCTTATGGGTTTCCCACCATCTAGATGGCATTGCTTTCAAGGCCTCATATAGTGCCAAAAACCTTTGTTGTATTGGTACAATTCCTTCAAATTCGAATAGAAATGTCTCTAAATTGTCCAGGCCATCAAATGTAGGAAGACCACTTACTTTTGTGCCAATCTAGCGAACGACTTTGGTCAATCTAGCACACCTCCATGTAGAGACTTCATACATTTTGTTCTGCCAATTTTCCAATGTTTCTTCTGAATCTGACGAACATGTACTTTCACTTCACCAACTTAGATTTTCATCTGTTGTAGGGTTAATATAATCTTGTTTTCTTGTTGTTATTTTATAGATGTTCTCTAGCTCATAGGTGTTATCACTGAAATCTTGCCCGCACATGGTTACAGGAATCCAGCATCTCCAAACAACTATTAGTTCACCCATGTACCAAAATTACCAAAAATGCATTCCCAAAAGGTCCAAAACTATACAACCAGTTATAAAATTAGGATGTGTTATGACTATACAGGGAGCATGTGCACATGCGCCATCAAGAAACATAGGTAAAGTGCACATGCGCACGATGCGCAACTGTGGACGCTAAAAGCCGCGCACACCTTAGAACATCGCATTTATGATGTTGGTTGGCCTCCCACCCAGTTCTGGTTCAGCTTCCAATTCGATTTGACATCCAAATCTCGGCTGAATCCAGCTAGGTGGCTGATCAAATACCTAAGGGTACCCTAAATGGCCCCTTGTTCACACTAAAAGCTGGTTGAATAATGCCTCAAAGTTATGCTATAAAAAGAGGCCATGGGTGCACTATGTTTTTAAGGAATTCATTTGTAAGGTTATGTTGCAGCTATTCTCTTGGGGAATCCTCTTTTCTCATCAAGAGCATACTAGCACCATTCCATTTGAGCTATTCACATCACCTTTTGAGTGAATTAGCTTGGGATTCTTTCACCATTTCTTTCAAGTTTTCAAGTTGTAAGAAAAGCTCAATCTTGGGGTTTCAAGAGCCCTCCCTTGAGGGAAGAGGGGACCCAAAGTCTCCCTTTCTCTTTGGTGTTTTCTTTTCACTAATACAATCATTTCCATTGGTGACATGAGTCTTGTTTGTTTCTTATTCTTATGTCCTTATGCACTATAGTTTAATTGTTTTTATCATTTCTAGTTTAGTTCTTAGCTTAGTCTTTTATTCTTTATTCTTCTAACCCTTTCCTTTACGGTTGTCTTGCTTAGCTAACCCAACTAAGATTGTAAGCACCTTTGTTTTTCTCATTTAGGTGACAAAAGAGGCGCAACATATTGGCGACTCCATTGGGGAAAGGTATCAATTTTCTACCCCATTTGGGTTATTTTAGCTCTTCTTTTTGTTTATTTAACCTGCAGGTACCATAACCAGCCCAAGCTGACCTGAAGCCAAATTCAAAGCTGAGTTGAAGGAATTTCATCCAAAATTTTCTTCACGGTCGTGTGACAGTTGTGCGTGGGTTTATTGGCCCACAGTCACGCATCGTGTGCACGTGCACCAAAATCATTATATTACTCAGTGCCTTCTACGCACTTTCTGTTGGCATGTTTTACAGGCAGTGTATGCTTGTCATTGATGGAAAGTACAATAGCGATGATGGCTTGAGTACAAAAACGATGATCAACAGTGCACTGATAATCGAGGAAGAGCAGCAACCGTGATCATTGGATCAACAATTTAGAATTCCCGATGGTCGTCAGATATGAAAAAGAGCATGCTGAAGAAGTAGGCCCGTAAGGTTTGAGAAGCATTCCTGTTCGTTGGATCCCCTTCAAATTCCCAATAGAACGAGGGTCGTCAGATCTGAATGTAGAAAAGAAGAGCACACTAAAGAGGATGACAGATCTCAGACATTAGATCCAAGCGCAAGACTCGACCATCGTTGGATCAAGGAGAACCTGCACGCTCTTTAAAGTGCAAGAAGAAGTGGGTGTACAAAATTCTGAAAGAAGGAGGACCATCCATTTATGGGTAGGACACCTAGGGATAGATCATTAGTTCGCTGACTGGAGAGTCAAAGGAACGATGTTTCCTAACCTCTCGAAATCGTGATATGAGAAATCGTGATTTAATCTCAGCTGTCAGATTAAGGTTGAGTCTGGATCGTTGATTCCAGTTCATGTCGGAGTTTCAGGGATCGAGAGTTGGAGATGTCAAGTAATATAATCCACAGGAATCTTGATTTCGTGATATGAAAAATCGCGACTTAATCGCAGCCATTGAATCAAGATTGAATATGGGCTATTGATCCAAGTCCATTTCAGGGTTTCGAGGATCGAGTGTTGGAGATGTCAAAGAATATTAACATCTAGAATATCGATACTGCGATATGCGAAATCGTGATGTAATTACAACCGTCAGATCAAGATGTGATCTGGACCGTTGATACGACTCCATTACAAAGTTTCGTGGATCGGGACTTTGAAGTGACAAAAACACTGAACGACAAGAGTGTCGAAATCACGATGTGTGAAATCTCGACTGAATTTGAACTGTCAGATCAAGAAGTGATCTGGACCATTGATTCGACTTCTTTACAGAGGTTTGTGGATCGGGATTTGGAATTGTCAAGAACATTGAACATCAGGAATGTCAAAATCGCGATATACGAAATCGCGAAATGATCTGAGCCATCAGATCAAGTGTTGATCGGGATCGTTGATCCCACACCATTTCGGGGTATCAGGGATCGCGAATTGGTGAGTCCAGATGCCTCATCTCTAGACTCATGAAATGCGAAATCGCAAAAGCGCCTTATGAATAACGCTGTGGTCACTGCCCTTGGTCACATCAGCGAGAGATGGAGGAAAGAGATAGAGAAACCAAGCTTCGTTTCAGGGATCGCAACTGGCAATGTCGAGATGCATGGTCACACGAATGTCGAATTGTCGAATGTCGAAATGTCGAAATGAATGCAAGATCCCATGGAATCAATCCAATGGTGCAAGTGAATTTGAACAAGATCGGAAGGCTACTGTAGCATGACACAGTGTAACTGCCAGAAACCACTGATGTTTTCTGCCAGAGGACTCGAAGACACTTAGGGATGATTGACAGAGGAGGTGAAGAGTCTCTGGGAATATTCAAGATGGATGAAGATGTTCGTGGAGGCGATTGACAGCTGGATGTGCATTGAGGCCTATAACTGGAACAGAGAAGGTGAGCTCGACTGCCACAGAGAAGACGAAGAGTCTCTAACTGCCAGAGAGGCTAAGAAATATAGACAGAACACCTAGTGATGTTGAACGCGTGGAGAAAACCACCAAAGAAGCTGAAGAGTTGTGATCATGATGAGGGAAAGCACTCGAGATGTGGAACAGATTTGTGGGGTGTGAGCATGCAGAGGCATGGAAATATTGCATGCACAAGGAGCACAGGGACTAGAAGAAGGTGGAACAAAGAAGGGATTGGGTTGTTGTTGTGGGAAGGATTCAAGGGTGAGCAAGGAGGTAGAGCACAGGAGCAGAAATGCATAGTAGAGGAAGGTTGCATTGAAGGGATATGGTGCAGAGAGTATAAAAGGCAGAAGAACAAAAAGTGCAAGGGGCATGCAGAAGACACTGATGCAGACAGAGAAGAGTAGTGTAACAGAACAACGACAAGGCTGGTAAGACATTAAATAACTTTATATCACTAGAATAAGTTTTAGTAAGAAGGAATCTATATACCAGGGTGGTTGGGAGGTGCTAGGGAGGAATGGTGTCCTCAAAGGTTCAAGTGGGTGCTTGAACGTAGGGAGTTGGTGCTTCCTTCTAGTTGGTGCTAGAGAAACTAGGGAGTTGGTGCTTCCTTCTAGTTGGTGATAGAGAAACCAGGGGGTTGGTGCTTCCTTCTAGTGGGTGCTAGAGAAAATAGAGAGTTGGTGCTCTCAGCAAGTTGCAGCTTGCAAAAACAGAGGTTGTAGCCTCACAATGAGTTGGTGCTCACATGTATGATAATGTAAAGAATGTAGATAATACTTATCATGTAAAGAAAAAGAGGTTTTTACCCTGTGTGGGTTTCCTCAGAAATTATCTGTCTCTGTCTTTCGCATATATGTGATTGATGTTGAATGTGCCTTTGTTTATTTCCCTGCATTATTGTGATCATCATTGAGTTCCTTGTAAATATTTTAAAAGAAGCATAATTGTTTAAGCACGGTAACAACTGATTCACCCCCCTCTCAGTTGTCCAACACTTTCACCCTTCAATCTCTTTTAGTTTGTGCATTGGCACTCAAAGCACCTATGTCTAGTCTGAGACCTGTGCACCTGTGCAAAAAAATACACATTGTAAGATTTTTGTGATCTGTGGAGGGCCCATAGCCTTCTTAAAGTTGATTCCATGCATGTTGTAATCTGCACTACACTTACATTCCCTCTCCATATAAAGGGATTAGTCAAAACAAATAGGCACTTAGGGGGTTAAAATCATAATTTTTCCCTCTTTCTGTTTTCATGTTGCCACATGGATGGCTTTCTTTGATTAAAGTTTAAGTGGGAATCATTCTACATCACATATAAAACTTGCATTGGGACCAGAAATTGGACATCAATCGTTGAGTATGCTCTTCTCTCGCACTCCAAAGTGATCTTGAGAATAAGAAAGAGGTTGAGGGACTATTTCATCTCCCTTAAAAAGAAAAAATATTTAGGAGAGGACAACAACCCCCTCGGGACTCCTCTTAGTTTATTTTTCAAACACATCTTAATATTGTAAGGGTCCATACATGCCCACATGCTACAAAGATAGGGTAGTGTTGAAATTTACTTTCTTAGATTGAATCACTAGGGAAGTTTAAAGGTTTTGTAATGGGCCCATACATGCCCACATGTTCACAATCTAGGATAGTTTCAAATTTTTCTTAGATTACATCATATTAAGGAGTTAAAGGAATAGTAAGGACCCACATGTCTACATGCTAGTTTCCTAGGGACTTTAAAATTCCGCAAGGTTGTACCAATGGAATTTAGTTAATTAGGTAATCAAAGACTTGTAAGGACCAAGCGAAGTCCACATGCAGCAAGGTGACACCTAATTTATTAAAAATATTGGCACACTTTCACTCATTCACACACAAAAGTCACTTCTCACTCACATAGTTTTCATCTCGAAACGTGGAGGTTGAAGTAAGTTCCCTCCAAAGGGATTCCGAAACACCCCACCCTTTTCTTGACAAAACTATCCACTCCCACTTAATTTCAACGAGATTGGCTCACACCCCCAATCTCTCAAACAACCACATCTAAAATTTTTCTAAAAACTCACTAAGTTTTCCTCAACAGGAGGTGCCAAAAGAAATTTTTTAGTCTAGGTCGGATTTTGGGGATAGGCTTCCAAATAACTCCCCGTTATCTGGTTCTCACATCTTCAAAACAATAGAAGTTGTCAAATAGGGAACTTTAAATCCTCCAAATCAAGTGTTCCCAACACCATAAGGCAGGGAGATACCTGTGAAGGGTTGAAGGCCGAGGTCTGGTTGTTCTGTGCATCCCCCCTTGAGGCACCCATCTCTTGGATGGGATCCAGCCCGTGACCCATTTCTTAGGCTGAAAATCTAAATGTCGCACTTTGACCAAGGTACCTAGTGACCAAATTTTATGACATCTACCCAGGTGGCAATTGTGGGTTGCAATTGCACCTTGATCGGATTTTGTGTGGCTATTGGAAAATATCACCAGTTCTTTTGGGATATGCCCCCTCTACCCCTCATTATAACTGATTACTTCATCCTTCACTAGTTTCTCTTCTGGTGGCTTCAGACCCCACTGTCGAGTGATATTGGAAGGTCCAGTGCTATTTGAGAGGAAGGACGTTACATCTTTTAGGGCACAAGCATTTTTTTTCTTTGTTCTCCCATGCGGACAAAAATCACTTATCCACATATATGATTCTTTATAAAAACACTTTATGTATGATGCCCTTTCTAATTACATCTGATTTGGAAATATATTGTGAAGGTACAAAAATTGCAGCAAATGCTCTTGTTTATTTATTGCTCTCACCACCATTCACACACATTCACTTAGCTAGTCGGACATCATAGGGGACCCATAGAACCCCCATCGTTCCAGGCGTTTGCTAAATCTCCCTCCTATTCTAGGAGGAGTTCCTATTCTTTCCAACTCATCGGCTCCACCTTCTCACACCCCTTTGAGTGCTACTATATTGGGATCAACTTTGCTTGGTTCCACATTACTTGGGTCCACATCCCAAGGTCAACCATCCACTCGCTCTCCTTCACACGGAAGTGGGGGCCCAACTTCTTCTCAAGGGGGAAGTACAAACCCACCTAGTCCCCTCCAAGGGTCAGGTACCCAAAACACTCACACCATGGCTAGAACTAACCCTCCACCACCACTCCAGATGCCATATTTGGCTTCTCTCAACATACCATATCTAAGAAAACTCACAAAAGATCCTATATTGCATGACCCCACATGGCCTACAATGCCTACCAAACTACCTTCAGACATCCCCAGGTTTGAAGGAAAGGTAGGAGACAATCCTACCAACCATGTCATGACCTTCCACTTATGGTGCTCTTCCAACAACATTATGGATGATTCCATCCGACTACAATTATTTCAACGCACACTCACTAGCCCATCAGCCAAGTGGTATGTAGACGAAAAAGTAGGGTCCCATGCGACTTTTGAGTCTTTAGCCAAAGAATTTTTGACCTTCTTTCAATTACCAATCCATCATGACAATTGTCTTGAAATACTCTCTGATTTTAAACAAACCTCAACCACACATATCGATGATCACATTCATGAGTGGCGTCGACAACATAGTTTGTGCAAAGTAGAAACCACCAAACAACAATGCCTTGATTGATTTCTTAGATCACTTGCCTCTCTCCTCTGTAAAGATGTGGCTTATACCTTCCCTCAATCAGAAGAAGAAGCCAACAGTAAGGCTCAACAATATGACCTCATCTATTCACAATCAAGATACTTGTACACAACACTACCTGATCTCCCAAGACCCATGCCCTTTGGACAAGACAAACCTGGGATGTCTCACTCAACAGACGGATTGATTGGTACCACCACACATCACAATCCACAAACCCAACAACCACCAATGTATGGCACACCTCAATATCCATCAACCTATGGAGGACTCCCTTATTATCCTCCTCCCCCTTATCAACAACCATATCCTGTTGCCCTTCCTCGACCTACTAGTGGGCCACCACCGGCACCCACAATACACCCACCTATCCAACCAAGTTCTGGTACTCCATCCACCTTATCTTATACTCTAAGTACTAACGAAAGCACCATGCCTTCCTATGTACCTTACGGATCATTACCACAACATAATCCATACTTTCCATTTCCTGGCCCTCCACAGCCCATGGCTCCACCACAAGGACACCCAGACACTGGGGTTAATTTTGTTCAACCCTCTCCCATTCAAAAATATCAAAATTTTGAACAAATGAATATGAAAAATCCAACCCATCAGTCGAATAATGCCAAAAATAAAGGCAAAAACTGGAACAATAATAATTCAGGGCAAGGAGGAACTCACCCTCAACAAAACCAACCTGCTTGGGGCAACCAAAACACAAGGAACCAAAACCCTCAAGGGGGAAATAATAAACGCCAAGGGAAAAATAACAACAATCTTTGGACCAACTTCCCTTGTGCCCTTTATGGTGAGTTTGGTCACTATAGTCACCATTTCCCCCAAAATCGCCGACTTTAAATGGATGAAAGACTCTATAAGTGGACCACGTCCCTCGGCACCGCCTGCCCCCCAGCAGGCCCCATAGAAATATGTGCAGCAACCACCCCCAGTCATGATGCAAAACCCCATCCCGCACCAGGGAGTAATGAACACCCAACAAGGCATTTAGCCTACCCCACCAAAGATAGGAAAATATCCCAATCTGGGTAATCCTGTCGATCGCACTATCCTCCTTACTAGTGAGGAAGAATTTCTTCTACAAGCATGCAGTCATCAATACAACACAACCCCTAAGTTTTCTCCCACCACCTTGGATGCACCCCCAGTCGTAACTGGGCCCCCTTTGATGATTCCTCACCCTAATACCAACCCACCCCTTCATATTCCTCGCATCCCCTTACGCAAGAATGTCCACAACCCTCAGGCTAGGGCGGCTCATAATTACAGTTTGGTCGATGATTTGGCACAATCTCTTGTTTCTATGTTAGTCTTAGAAATCCTTCAAACTTGTCCTACTCAATGGAAGTCATTACTTTCCGCCCTCAGGGTAGTCGACCCTGTGGATACCTGACTCATCACATTTTATCTTGATAGCAGATAACCTCGCCTCTCTGCTCTCATCTCTTTTCAAATACCAGTTAAAATCTGAAACATTACAGTTCACCATTGCATCATTAATGAGGGTGCATCCACATGCATTATGTCAAAATCTATATGGCAGAAACTTAGTTCCCTTGAACTTATACCATCTTCCATTAACTTAAGAGCCTATGAAGGGAAACCATCTTCTCTCGAAGGACTCTTCCAAAATGTCCCCATAGAACTCGGGGGCGAGACCATTCTCATTGACATTGAAGTTATCGATGCCCCACTCGATTACAATATCTTGTTTGTTCGTAGCTACATGTATGCTATGAAGGGAGTTGCCTCTTCCATCTTTCAAACCATGATGTTCCCCCATAACGGGAAGATCATTACCATTGATCAAGTTTCACATTATGAGCCTAACACTTCTTCCAACATAAATAACATTCTCCCTTTCATCCATACTAATCTCGAGGCGTGCCCACTCATCAAGATGGGCCTCAAAATTTTCAAAGACCCATCTTTGTTAGGATCTTACCACAGTTCACCACCGCTCATTCATCCTTCCAATCAGGTATGTGGCATCTCATCCAAGAGAACTGACATTGAGAATACCCTTCCTCCCAGTGAGGCTTCTCTTATATCTGACGTCCCACTAGTCGCAGAGCTCCTCCCTCAAGAATCTCCTGAGAACTAGTCAACTCCACCAGTTCACAATTTCACCTCACCCTAGGGCCAAATCCCAGTTTGGGAAACAGTTCCCCAAGCCACTACTCAAATCCCCTTCTTCTACCCCCCACCGGGCATCCAATATTTTCAAGTAGCTACAACACTTACCCTTCCCAATATGGTGCTAGCAATCTTAGTATGGTATATGCATCCACCAGGAGTGGTTCCTCAACCATCTCTCCCTCCTCAAAATGAAGGAGTTCCAATGCATATTCCAATACCTACTTCATAAGAAACAACCTCACCCCCTCTTGATAACGCCACAACTACAGTTGGGGCCAGACAAAATAAGAAAGAGTCCATCGCTCCTCTCCCTCCTCACATCCAACCTCCTTATGCACTCTGCAATAAATAAAGACACCCCACTAATTGATGTCCCTCTCTCCCCGAGATACGCAATCTAATACAACTCCCCCATGCGACCACATTGCCCATGGCTTCATCAAGCATACCCAATACCACCACAATGTCATCCACTATAGGAAATAAAGGGTTGCGAACCAAATTCGCATGTGCCATATGTTCATAGTATGGCCACTATACTCATCATTGCCCCATCCTACCTCAGTTTCGATAGACACTCATGGTAGTACACCAGAGTTTTCAACAAAACCCCTCTACCTCCATGTCGTCAAGTACCCAAAGCACTGACATCCATTATGTTGCCACTTCAGTCAATGAACGTATGAGGTGTCCTTGCACCCTATGTGAATCACTTGATCATTTTACATATCAATGTCCTATGATCATCGAATATAGGTGTTGCCAAATGGCCCTTATTCAAAATGCTACACCCCCTCCAGTGCCAGCGGAATTAGTGATTACCCCTACTCCATCTCCAGAGGTTATTCATATCCTTTCTCCTGAACCTAAAGCACTCCCTACTCCCCCATGGTTCTTGGATGACTTATACAAGGATTTACCCCCAAATCCCCCCAATTCCCCCGTTCATTTCCCCACAGAAATTTTATGCCCGACTACCATTTTTAACCCTTAGTATCTTGATATTTGTTTTATGTCAAGCGAACCCCCACAATATCCTTGCGTCACTCCCCCTGCTTCTTCATCACCAGACGACAATCACACAATGACAGTCACCGATATTACTCTTCCGGATCCCTTGTATTCCCGACAATTCCACTGTGACGAGGACATACTCGAGGAATTAACCACCCCTGACTGCCCATGGTATGCGCTACACCACATATCATTCTTCCTTTCACAGGAAACCTTCATGCCTCCTAACCAACACCCCATATACACAGTCGAAACCAAGGATTTTATCCCAGTAAGGCATATTAACTAGTTCAACAACTCTATCCCTGCCCCTGATGCTTTTGAAGAAGGAAATATGGCTAACATTTCCCCCACCATCAAAATCGATATTTCCATCAAAAATGGAGTCGTCGAGAAAATCACTATTGGCACCGCATTCACTCCTGAATAAATTATTACCTACAAATCTCTCTTCCAGAAATACTGGGACATTTTTTCCTGGTCATACGTGGAGATGCCCATCCTTGACCCCTCTATCGTTGAACATCGAATAGACACTTGGCCTGATATCACATCTGTCTATCAAAAAAAATGGCCGCTACACCCATCCAAAGAAACGGCCATCAAGGCTGAGATTGATAAATTACACACCCCAACTTCATTTACCCCATCACCTATACGTCATGGGTCTCCAACCCCATCCTTGTTAACAAAAAACAGGGCACTATTCGCGTCTGTATGGATTTTTGTGACCTCAATCACGCCTATCCCAAAGACAACTTTCCCATGCCCTTTGACGACCAAATTATTGATTATTGCATCAGTCATGAGGCGTTGTCCTTCATGGACAGTTTCTCTGGCTACAACCAAATCCAAATTCAACTAGTTGATTAGTACAAAACCGTATTCACAACCCCCTGAGGTACTTTCACATATTGTGTCATGCCTTTTGGCCTCAAGAACACTGGAGAGACATTCCAATGATCCATGACATACACCTTTCATGATCTAGCTCATATCATCCTCACATATTTGGATGACCTCACCGCTCGATCCAAGAAACACACTCAACATCTCGATGATCTACGAATCATCTTCTAAAGGTGTTGTCAGTCCAATATCCGCTTGAATCCCCTCAAGTGTGTATTTTGTGTCACTGTTGGCCACCTTCTTGGGTTCATTGTTTCCCAAAGTGGTATTACCGTGGATCCCCTCAAAGTCCAAGCCATCACAAAAATTCCCCCTCCTCAAAATTTATGCCAACTGCAGAGCCTACAAGGAAAAGCTAACTTTTTATGGTGCTTTGTCCCAGACTATGCCACTCGAGCACACGGTTTTATTTGCCTACTATGACACGACATCCCATTCCACTGGGATGAACATACCCAAAACGCTTTCAATGATCTTAAAACGACACTCTCCAATGCCCCTTTGATTATTCCAGCCGACTATAACTGCAACTATATCCTCTACATATCAGCCTCAGTCATCTCAGTAGCAGGAGTTCTCATTCAAATAGGGGATGATGATCGTGAGCATGTCATTTACTATATTAGTAAAAACCTCTCAGGGACACCCTTGAAATACAATCATGAAGAGAAACTAGCCCTTGCAATTGTCCTCGCAATCCAAAAGCTGTGCCATTACATTTTGCTTTGAACTACCAAAGTCATAGCAGATTCCAACCCCATGAAATACTTGCTCAGTCATTGAAAAATTAATGGTAAATTTGCTCGATGGTTCGTCATCCTTCAGGAGTAGGATCTTGAATTTTCAACACCCAACAGCAAGAAAGCTCTCGTCCTTGCCAAACTCATCATGGATTTCCCCTCCGATACTACCAGTTCCCCCGTCAATACCGAATTCCCCAATGAAAATCTCTTTTACATCCCCTCGGATGACCCTTGGTATGGCGATATTCTCGTCTATCTCTGAACACAAAAATTTAGAAACCACCTCTCCAGAGATGATCGTTGACGTATTCATCACCAGGCACCCCGTTACCTCCTCAACATAGATATCTTATATCGACGAGGGGTCAACACCATACTTTGTAGATGCTTGACTATTGACGAGGCCGATAGAGTCTTGAATGACTGCCACATCGGTGCTTGCGGGAGCCATCTCTCAGGGATGTCTACCGCTCATAAAATCATATGCGCAGGTTACTTTTGGCCTACATTATTTCATGATTGCATTCATGCCATGAATCAATGTGATAAATTCTAGATTTATGCCAACAAAGCACGTGCACCACCTGCTCTTCTACACCCAGTCATTACTGCAGGCCCCTTTTGTAAATGGGGCATCGACTTCATGACTTGCAACCCTCCATCCAGCAATGGAAACAAATACATCGTAGTTGCAATTGATTACTTCACAAAGTGGGTTGAATCCATGCCTACCTTCGACAACATCACTAACACAGCAACACATTTTTCTTTAACCACATCATATCCCGTTTTGGAGTACCACTCCAACTAGTCTCTAATCACAGGAAACATTTTGAGAATGAGATTTTCATTGAACTCTCATCCAGGTTAGGCTTCTCCCATGAGTTTGCCTCACCATAATACCCTCAGTCCAACGGACAGGTAGAAGCAGTTAACAAGGTCCTCAAAACCATGTTGCAGGCCATGGTTAACAAACATAAGACCAATTGGCATCATATGTTATTTTTCACGCTATGGGCTTACCGCACGGCAGTGAAAACTGCCACTTGTTTCACAGCATTCCATCTAGTCCAAGGAGTTGGGGCCACTCTTCCCATCAAGTGCAAAATTCCCACCTTATGCACCGCTATTGAGCTATTACCCAACACTTCTCCAATGGAGCAACATTTTCTGAACTTAGAGTGCCTGGATGAAGATCGTCAATCCTCATTACAGAACAATGAGGCAACAAAAAAATGGTCAAAGGCCACCTTTGATCGCCATGTCAACCTTCACTCATTTAATGAAGGAGACCTCATCCTCGCTTACGATATCACTCACGATACCCTCGGCCATGGAAAGTTCGAGTCACTATCTCATGGACCTTATATCATCCAACATTGCCTCACTAAAGGCGCATACATCCTGGCTTCCCTTAAGGGCCACCCTCTCAAAGAACCTGTCAACGGGTTGTACTTAAAGAAATTTTATGCCTGAGCATAACCATTCTACACTAGGCTATTTCTTTTGTTTTTGTTTGTTTTAGTGTTTTTAATATCCTATTTTCCATACCTCATGCCTAAACTATCATTTGTGTTATTGACAAATGCCTCCTCCATTGGCCTACCACATCAGTTACACTGACGGCGCCAATTGTTGGACACAAAATCTCGCTTTGGCCCTATATTCCCCCTCACATGAACTGGTCCACTCCAGTGACATATGTTTGGGCTCAACAACCAACAACCAAGCTGAATACACCATCGCCATTGGTCTCCTCGTCGAGGCCTTCCATCATCATATTCGTCACCTTAGCATCTTATTAGATTCCCAACTTGTCATCCTCTAGCTCAACAATCTGTACCGTGTCTGTGATCCTTGCCTCTTTCACAAATACCTGTAGGTTAGACTTTTATCTTTACACATATCCCAAGATAATTCAATCAAATAGCAGATAACATGGCTAACATTATACTAGATTGGCATATATCACATCAAGACACCTTCACACACACGTAAACCATTAGAAGTCTGTCACAGCATATAGATTAGACATCATAAACCACATTAAAAATCATCAACACATATGAACATCACAAAGATCCCAAAATGTATATCCATATATATATATATATATATCGATCAAAATGTCATAAGTGTTTACAAAAAATAGTACATCGCCCGTAGGAAGGTGAGTCACCTCATCCCTATCAGTACAAAATTGGATGTCATGACTATACAAAATGGGCTCACTAATATATATCAAACACAAAACTACATATATAGCGGCCCTCAAGGCACCTCTAGTGCTCCAACACCAAGTCCTCCTTCTGGCGAAAGTACCACACCAGCTATAGATCCCTCAGGTCCTAGGGGCAACCTCCCAATCATCTCAGCTCCACCTACAACTGCTCTACGGATCAGGGTCCACGAATCTTCCGGTAGCCCAATACACTTCTCCAGGATCCCCTCATCCTAGATCCCCACCCACATCCCCTCGGGCACTCCCCATAGAACTACCTCTAATCGGTGGCGGAAATCATCAAACTCTCCCCCGGCCTCGACCGGAGGAGCATGTGACGGCCCTGCATCGAGATCATCATAACGGTGTCTCCTGGTCGCTCTATCATCATCATCGGAGCTCGCCCCAGCATCCTCTCGACGTCACCTCTCCCCTACTTGTGGCTCTCCCCACAGTGGTCTCACAGGCCCCTGGCGGGCTGATACTCTGATTAGATTGACCTCCCATCCATGCAATCCCACATCTACATAAACAAACACATGATAGCATCGACATCCATGAAAATATCAACCATATGCTATACTATCTAAACAAATCCAAAATCAGAAAAAATAACATCATACTACCTCGGTGGTTGAATACCTCTCTCGAGGGTAATACCATCTCTGGGTCATCACGGAAATCTATCCCACTATATGGAAACTGCAATATGATCTATGGCATCTGACCTGACACCTGTGCAACCTTGGCCGTGAAGTAATGGCCACCCTCCCCACCCCCATGATGGACCAAAATCTTCTCCCACCACTGTAGTCGCAGCTCTCATGCTCCGAGTGGGTCTAACAAAACTCTCGGGCGCAACATAGGCACCCTCTCTAGAAACCAAGCCACCATAATAGACCCAAAATCAAACTCCCTTGAGTCGGAAGCTCGACATTTGGTGAGCTGCCCCACCATATTGGCGTGCAACATCAAGCCCCAGGCAAAATGCTCACCCCCTAGTACATGTTGCATGATCCTCAGTTGGCCACCACTAATACGCTGAGTCACGAGTGACCCATAAACTCTCACAATCATCGTTTCCATGCAACAATGTACCAAGGCATCCATTGCCCCAATCCTCACCATTGATCCAGACATAAAATCCTCTCCTGAACAATATGTCCGGGCAAGGGTAGCCAACTGCCCCTCCCCAACTATCATCGGCTCGGCTGGTAGAAGGGTTCCCCGAAAAGGGAGCCTAGTCAGAAAATAGAGATCCTCTTCAGTAGAGAATGCCAAGTGCTCCCCATGCACAATAAAACACTGCAACTCTGGAATCCACATCAAAATCAAGAATTGCAGCAAATACTCTTGTGCCCTAACCAGTGAGCACTCAAAAAACCTCAACAGCCCACAGCCCACCAAAGCACTATGAACCAAGCTCCTCATCCCTCATGGCCTCCCTCAGTCGTGCCTAGTTCCTCTCTCTCCAATGGATTGGCATCGTCACAAATGATCACCTGCATCCAGATATACAGTACTCGATCAACCATCACAACTCATCAAAACACCAAAAAATCTCCCAAAAAGATAAGTTTTTTTTCACCCTCAACTTTGCCTCAAGGGCGTGGTTGTTATCCCTACAGGCACGCACACATGCTCCCTTATTCACCCCACAGGCATGCATGTATGCATGCCTGTTCACCCCATAGGCATGCATCAGATGCGCGCATGTTCACTACACAATTGTGCACTTATGCGCAACTATCAGAAACACAGCCGCGCACATATGCGTGGCTGTGTTTCGAACAAGCCCGCATCCCATGCACGCCTGTTTTCCCAAATTGAGCACCCCCCTGTGTGGTTCGCACATTATAACCACACACTCATGTGTGGGTCGCCATTGATCACCCATGCATTTGGAGGGCCACACTCCCAAAAACCCACCGTAATGCCATCCATATGGTCCTACCCAAAAATTGACACCTAACTACTATATAGGAGGATGAGACCACTAACCTGACTCTCGCACCTCCCGAATCGGCTTCCTCGCACTCCCAGAATCTCTGAATCTTCTCTGGAATCTCTTTTCCAATCAATATAGAAACAAGTACACATGAGGTGGAAATCTAGGCCCTATAGCTATATATAGGCATTTTTTTTGCCAAAACTTCCATACTCCCTTCCAGGAGCTTCGGACGTCCATTTTTCGATCCGTCTTCAGCCATGGGATCAAGATCTCACTGAATACATAGTCATACTTCTTGGGTCCCCATCCATCCCCGGCCCCAGGGGCACCATTTTCTCATACCCCCTTCAGGTACGCATGCTCATGTTCAAAATTATCAAATAACTATTATATGTTCGTTATCTTCAGATATTTTTCACGTCGGGTATTTGGTTTTAATGTGTGCAGGTACTTGGCCCTCACAAATCCCTGCAGCCCCTTCAGGTATATGATCAACACTTGCATGTAGTCATTCCCTTTGAATATCAACTACATCTTCCAATTCCACCCTCCAACATCTGCCTATAGGATACCCCCATCCGGCTCTGCAGTACTCTCACCTCCTCTACATTTTCAGTACTGTCACCCGGTAGCACTCTTCCCCACATGAGTTGTCCCATTCTAAGTTCCCCTTGACCCTTCGACACTCATGCTGCTTTCACCCCCTAGGGATGGGAGTCCCAATAGTCTTATGCATGTTCGAGAATCAACCAAATACTCCTTCTCCTCATATTGCTAGCCTAACCCATGGACTCCCAGGATATTTCTTCACAATTCTCATTGGACTGCAACCCCGCAGTATCATTAGCCCCCCATTTCGTCCAACATCAATTTTCCCATCTACGAATTCCCCTTCATTCATTTAGCTCATACAAAGACCCACCCATGGGGCCCCTCACCCTCCACTAGCTCCCTACACAACTTGCACCCTCATAGGCCAAGCCATCTTTCACTGGGGCACCTGTTTCTATATTTGTACACTCATCCCCAATTATTTATTTATTTGGCAATTTTACAAAGCCTTTGTTTCCAACATTTACATAGATTTTGTCATCACCTTTGGCGACCTTCTTCTTTTGGAAAACACAACCCATGTTGCTCCTAGTTGGGGCATCCATTATATTCTACTCCTATTGCCATTGTCCATAAACCCCAAGTATCTCACTATCTCTGTACCCTTTCTCTCTGAGTTTGTCCATTTTGTCACACCTCTGGCACCATATAACCCCCGCCTAGTTGTCCCCCTAACACTAGGTCCATTTTCATGGTTGCCACCACACCCCCTTTATCCCCAACCAAGGGCAGTCTCGAGTCTCACCACTTCCTGACGTCATTTATGTTACTCATCAGTTATTGATCTTCTCCAGTGGATTTCATGAATCCCTCCGCTTCTTAGAGTCGAGTCTTCCTTTCTATTGACATCAGCACAGTTTCCAGATGGGCTACAATATCTTGACTCTCACTACCTTCACAATGAGGAGTCTTGGATGACACAGAGAGAACCATCATTACTCTCGGCTATCATTGACCCCCACAACATTCAGCTTCAACGCTTTCTCATGTTGTGGTGGGTCTTAGTTTATGACTATTGCAGGTGTTTTTATATTTGTCAAAGACCTCTGAACATTGTTAGGCCATCAATGCCTGCGAATCATTGACACTTCTTATAGGTTGCATTGTCTCTTTTTCAGAGTTTGTTTTCCCTCCAAATTGTCCTCTGCTATTATCAACCCGCCCTTGAGGGAATTGCAGTCATCTTCACCAAAACACAACTTCAATTACTGTATTACACCTTTTTTGAGTTATATGACACGAGCATGGGGCATGCCCGCCTCGTTTGTACACAGTTTTATTTTTTTACACCTTGTGATAGGTTTGGGTCCTACAGGTTCCCCTATACCCTCCAATGGGTTGCTCTTGACACTCTCATTCTCTCTCTTTCTTACAATGGTACGCTCAGTAGAAGAAACACTGATGAATTTCAGCTATACGTATGCTTCTAACCTCATCCATCAGGGGGCATCTGTTATCACTGAAATCTCGTCTGCACATGGTTACAGGAATCCAACATCTCCAAACAGCTGTTAGTTCACCCATGGACCAAAATTACCAAAAATGCATTCCCAAAAGGTCCAAAACTATACAACCAGTTATAAAATCAGGATGTGTTGTGACGCAGCACGCACTCGCAAGCATGCCTGCTCACAGGATATTATTTTCTCTACTGGCCCAAAGAACTCTAATGTCCTTCTATTTCCCTATTGAAAAATCTGCACCCACAGAACTTTTCTCACGATCCCCTCTCTGCACTCAGAGGATCGGACTTCGCGACTTCGCGAGGTCTATGGTCGAGTGCTGGTGTTTCAAATCCCTGAAACCCGATGCAAGTCAACACTGACCCTTCCTTTACCTTGTCAGGACTTCTCTTATCATGATTTCGACACTCATGATATCGAGCAACTTGGTACTCTGATTCCCAAGTCCTGATATGTCAATTAACCGACACACGGACGAGTTGACCTTTCCACACTCTGTCACCTCCTCGAGATTTCGGGATTCGCTATATCGTGAATCCTGATGTCAATGGTTCAGAACTTCTCACTGTGAAACCCCAATATGAAGCACCACCTATCCACATCACCAACTCCTATGGCCCCAGACTATTTATGTAGCCATCGGGATATCGTGTATCACGATTTTGCGATTCCCGTTGCAATACTACGGAGTTTCAACCTACGAAACCCTGATATGCGATTTCACGTGTAGATCCTACAACCCTTATGGCTCAGATCAACGGTCTTGTCCCTCCTGAGCTTCGAACCTCTTGGGAATACTTGTGTATCTCCCCTGCACCTTTCGGTGATCTGACGACTCACGAAGATTCACGGCTTCTGTCCATCTGTTCTTCCTGATGAAATCTACGAAACGACTAAGTGTTCCTCTCCACGGAACTCATTCACCTACTCGCAAACTTGCGATGCTTCTTACAGAATTCAAGTCACAACTTCTTTATGCTATCCTTCAACGAATTTGAAGGCCTATCCCTCCTGAGCTTCCTCCCAACTCCAAGTCTCAAAGAGGATCTTTGCACACACTCCTTACGGCAACTCTCAGATACTTCCAAGTGCTGAATACCTTCGACTCTGCGCACACCTGCGGTAGCAGTCCTTCAATTCTCACTCAGGTTCACACCCTTGAACTTCACTCGACCTGCGCACTCCTTGCACGTCTCCTATGCCCAACTGCACCTTTGGTATGAATGAGAACAAAAGCGATCTCTATCTGAAACCTCTGTCAATGCACTCCTTGCAGACACTTCAACTGCACTCCTTGAAGGAATTCTAGCTCAGATAGAGAAACAATTGAAACTCATTCCTTCTTCCTCTCAGACTTCAATTTAAACATGAAATCATATACACAGAATATATAAAGAAAATGTATAACAGGAATCAAACATTCATGAGCACATCATTCAGCATCAATACACAAAGAACAACACAAAACCATGAATTTGAATCAAACTCTTTTCTTAATTCAAATATATGTACATGGGTGTTCTTTACACAGCTCTTTGCATGCTCTTGTTCCTTCTCAATGCTTTGAGAATAATGTTACAATGCATAATGAGGGTTTCTATATCCCGTTTCCCTCTTGCGCTCTTCAAACTGTCTAATCTAGAATTAAAATTCTATCTACCTGCATTAACTATCTTAAATGCCTCTACCCACTAAGGACGAGAGAAATCTGCTCGAGGTCCATTACATTATACAAGTGCGTCTCTTCTTAAATGACTTCATTTAAGATGGTGCAACAATCTAAGAGAATTTCAAAATTTATGTCGACGTGTGTCCAACTGTCCTCCGCTTTTGCGCTGGCTCACTTGATGTGTTGGCAATGCTCCTGCATCATACTCCCTCGCTTGAAAACATTCATGGGCTCATGTCCATGAGCTCTTGCATGGTCTATCCATGCTTCTGTATCTATGCTTCACTCTCCCAGCTGGCATCTTCAACTGGATGGTTCTTCCATTTGACCAGATACTCAAAGTATTCTTTCCTCTTGATCTTCTTGCTTACTCTCTTATCCAGTATGTGCTCCATCTGCAGCTTCTCTGCAACTGGCATCTATTTTGTCCACTGGATCACTGGCTGCTCACCTCCAGTCCCTGTTTCTTCAGCTCTATATGGGTACAAATCTGAGACATTGAATATCAGAGATATTCCGATCCCATCGGGTAATTCAATCTCATAAGCATTTTTCCCAAATTTCTTCAAGACCCTACATGGCCCGATTTTCTTCATCTTCAGCTTATTGTATATTCCCCTCAGGAACCTTTCCTTTCTTAAGTGTGCCAAAACCATATCACCAACTTCAAACTGAATTTGTCTCTTATGTCGATCTACTCTGCGTTTATACTCCTGGCTTGAATCCTGCAACCGCTCCTTTACTCGACTGTGAAGTTCCTTCATCGCTTCTGTGAAATCTTCTGCACTAGCGCTCCTAGTAGAAGTCTATTTTGAATCCCTCAATTTAGAAATTCCCCTCGGCTATATGCCATAAACAACCTGGAATGGACTTTTCCCTGTGCTCCTATTGACTGAGTCGTTATACGCAAACTCTGCCTGCGGTAATATGCTATCCCACTGGCTATGGTGTTCTGTCACCAAGCTTCTCAACAAGTCTCCCAGACTTCTGTTGACCACCTCTGTCTATCCATCTGTCTGAGGATGATAAGCCGAACTAAATGCCAAGTTAGTTCCCAGCTTCTTCCATAAGGTCCTCCAAAAATTCCCTATGAATTTGGTGTCTCGATCCGAAATAATGCTTCTTGGCAACCCATGAAGTCGAATGACCTCTTTGAAGAATAGGTTCGCAATGTGAGTTGCGTCACTGATCTTCTAACATGGAATGAAGTTGTGTTCCATTTTGGAAAATCTATCCACCACCACAAAGATTGAATCACAACCTCTTTGTGTCCTTGGCAACCCCAATACAAAATCCATGCTAATCGCATCCCACGGTCTCTCTGGTATGGGCAATGGTTGATAAAAACCTGCATTCTGCTTCCTTCTCTTTGAATGCTGGCAAATTTTTCATCTTTCTACAAATATCTTGACGTCTGCTCACATTCCCGGCCAAAAATATGACTCGTTCAACTTCGCGAATGTGTTTCTCCTTCGGCAAGTTCTCCCTCATGGAGCATTTCCGAATACACAGCCAATTGCCCTTAAACAACAATTCTTCCTGGATCATGGATTTGGCCCATTGGCTTCTGTCTCTGAGAACTGGATTCTCATCTGCTTCATACAGCTCCTAAAAATCTGGATCATCTACGTACATGTCCTTGAGATCATCAAAACTTAATGTTTTGACTTTGAACTCCTGCAACAGCAAACACTTCCTTCTCAAAGCATCAACAACTTTGTTAGCAGTACCAGAAATATGTTTTATCACAAAAGTGAAATTCTGCATATACTCAACCCATTTTACATGCTTCTTATTCAACTTCTCCTGTTGAGTCACAAACTGCAGTGCATGATTGTCACTATACAAGACAAACTCCTTGGGTATCAAGTAATGCCTCCATTTCTTCAATGCCTGTATGATAGCATAAAATTCCTTATCATAAGTGGAATATTTCAACTTTTCTTCATTCAAATTCTCACTGAAATACGCTATTGGCTTGTCTTCCGGACTCAAGACTGCTCCGATTTCAAATCCACTTGCATCGCATTTCACCTGAAATGTCTTTTGGAAATCTGGCAACACCAAAACTAGTTGTTCCGTAATCTTCCTCTTCAACGGGTTAAAACTTTTCTCAACCTCTGTTGTCCAGTGAAAAGACTTATGCCGCTTCTTCACTATATCCATCATTGCTGCACTAATTCCACTGAAATTTCTGATGAATTTTTGGTAGAAACTAGCCAATCCATGAAAACTTCTCACCTCAAATATGTTCCTCGGTGATGGCCAATTCTTGATTACTTCCACCTTATCTGGATCCATCCTCAACTCATTTGCCGAAATAACAAACCCCAAGTAAATGAGCTCTATATTCATGAATGAGGACTTCTTCATGTTTATCAACAGCTTCTCCTACTGCAATTTCTGCATCACTGTAGCCAAATGCTTCAAGTGCTCGGCCACTGTCTTACTGTACACCAGTATGTCATCCAAATACACAATAAAAAATTTTCCAATGAACTCCCTCAGGACTTCATTCATCAACCTCATGAAGGTACTTGGCACATTTGTTAAGCCAAATGACATAACAATCCATTCATACAACCCTTCGGTTTTTTTGAATGTTGTCTTCCATTCATCGCCTTCTCTCATGCGAATCTGGTGATATCCTCTTTTCAAATCAATCTTTGAAAAATACTTTTCTCCACTCAAGCAATCCATCAGATCATACATCCTCGGCAATGGAAATCTGTACCTAATGTTTATCTTGTTGATTTCCCTTGAGTTAGTACACATCCTCCAGCCTCCGTCTTTCTTTCGGACTGAGTACTGTTGGAACAACACATGGACTCAAGCTTTCCCTGACCAAACCTTTGTCCAAGAAATCTTGGACCTTCCTCTTAACCTCTTCATTCTCTTGTGGCGTCAATATGTACACGACTTTGTTTGGTAAAATGGCTCCTGGTATGAGATCAATGTGATGACTCTCACTTCTAATCGGTGGCAACGAACGAGGTAGTTCGTCCACTACTATGTCAACGAACTCTTCCAGTAGTTCCCGAACTTCTTCTGGTAAATCATCCACTCTTATGCTAGTCAGAACAATCCTCGGTTTCCTAACCACAATGAACTGTGGATCCTCCTTCTTCTTCACCTATGTAAGAAGTTCCTTCCCACTCATGAGAAGTATTGTGTTTCTTACCTCCGGCTTCACCTCCTTATCCTTTATCAGAAGCAACATGTGTGTCCTCCCATTCTTCTCTAGGGTGTATGTGTTCATTCTCCCATCATGAATCACATTTCTGTCATATTGCCATGGTCTACCCAGCAATAGATGAAAAACATCCATAGGAATGAAATCACATAATATCTTATCATTATATCCTCCTATCTTGAAATCAACTAAACATTGTTTTGTGACAGTTACCTGGTGTCCTTTCTGTAGCCACGAAACTCCGTATGGGCTTGGATGATCAATCGTCTCCAGCTCCAACTTTTCTACCATCTCTGTAGATACGAGATTATTCGTTCTACCACTGTCTACAATGACCTTGCATACCCTATCCTTGGTCTTGCAAGCAATCCTAAAAAGTCTGGTCCTTTGGACTGAACTTTCCACCTCTTTCTCTGGTGTCAAAAGGACTTTTCGCATCATGAGCCATCTTCCACCTTCAACGTTTTCTGCCTCAACATCCTGCCTCTGTGCTTCGGTGATGTGAGCTTCTCCAATGTCCTTCTTTTTCTCTGGACACTCATAAGAATTGTGTCCATTTTTCCCACACGTGAAGCATGTGATTACTCCACCTCTTCCTCTTCCTCTACCTCTAATACAAGGAAAAGTGTTGTTGTCAGCATAATCTCCTCTATGCTCAGTATGTTGCCCTCTCTGTTCAACATATGGCCCTCTCTGTGAGGTCCCACCTTTCTCTGTTTTACCCTGAGGTTTCTTCCATTCCTCCTTGGGCTTCTGATATTTGTCCTGGGCAACTAATTTGCCTCTGCGCTGACTTCTGCCTCGACCCCTCTAACTCTGCTTTCGGCTCAGCTTCTCCTTATCTTTCAAAGCCATTTGATAAGCATCTTCCACCGTTCGGATGGTTACCATGCTCATCTCATCCTAGATATCATATCTCAGGCCATTCATATATTTGGAAAATTTCTCATCATCGCTCTCCCGATGACCTGCCCTGATGTTCAGTTTATAGAATTCCTCAATGTATTCTTTCACTGTCATCAGCTTCTGTCTCAGGTTCTGCATCCTCCTAAATAGAGTAATTTGATAATCCCTGGGGATGAATTTCACCTTCATCTTTGCGATCATCCTGTCCCAGCTCTTGATCTTCTACTTGCCCTTGTGTTGGCGACGGAAGTCACTCCTGGATTGCATCAGAAGCAAAGCCTGACGCCCATCATTTTTATGTCACGGTAGTTTTTAATGGGTGATCAAATGGATAGAGACTCGGGAATATTTCACTCAAACTCAGGGACTGGGTCTAGCATGTGAGGAACAAAGGAGGTCTTGATCTAACTTCAGTCAGTGGGTTGATTTGGAAATGAGCAGGTTGAAGACTTGGTGAGAAGAGTGGACAAACTACCTCAGGCAACAGGCCTTTCAGTAATTTGCAGAAGAAAAAATATGAATGCGAGATCTTCTGGTTCAGAGTTTCGAGAAACTGAAAGGGGGAACTTGACTAGATTCTCCAATTCCAAGCAGTTCAGTGCTAAGAAAATCAGAGGGACCGATTAGAAACAATGCAACTATTACAATGATCAAACTCTACATCATCCTATAACAGTTACAACTCGACTAGATTCTCCAATTCCGAGCCGTTCTAATACAGTGTAGACAAAGACGCAAAAGAAAAACTAACATTCATCAGACAAGAAGTCTGAAGAGTCTAGACATAACCAGGAAAACAATGCTTCATTAAAGTTTACCACCGAGAGCCTTGCTCAACCATCGATCCTTTACAAAAATGGCGAAAACGCTTAAATATACTCAAAAACAACAACAGCAACAAAAATAAGATGTTGCATTAAAAACATTGCGTCTGCATGTATTTTGATAGTCTGCGCATCCAGACTCTGGCCAATCGTGCACCCAAGATTTGGTGTCCCCTCGTCCAAATTCAAATGACTATTCTTTGTCAAACGCCACCTTAACTGCGCATGGCTCCTGCAAGGGAAGTAGCTGAGCCATTAAGAGCCGAGCTAGTGTGTGCAGATCTCCTCCGGTTGGTCGAAGACTCGGCATGGATTTTTTGGAAGAAATTGTACACAGGACCCTCTCAAGCAAACCGCTTGCCAGGCCCTCCATACTTTGCACCTAATGAACGAGGAGAGGTTTAAACCACCCCTCCTTGCCTTCATTTACTCCGAGCGAGAAATAGTATTGAGATCGGATCCGATGGCACCTCGAGATTGCGATGATCCCCTCTGTAACTAAACTCGATGCCTTTGGCCTTCTTTATATAGCTCCTTTATTTTCCTAAGTGACCACGGGCTGTGACCATGTGCTTATTCCCAAGGCACTTTTGGCATTAGCGAATGGGAAGGAGCTAATCCCTGCTTTTTTGAAATCGTGATGAGCAAAACACCGAGCCAGCTTAATCTGGTGCCATGCATCCCTCTCAAATTTGATGGTCCTAACTCACTCAGTGATATTGTGGGCCCGAGTCATGCATGCTCCCATCACCTTGTGCATCGGGAAAATGACGGAGCTGCTCCTTGCAGTTTGGGGTTGCGATGGACGAAATGTCGAGATGGCTCAATTGGCCGCCAGGTGTCCCCTTTGGATGGACGACTGAGGTTGCTCCTCGATATTGTGGGCCTGCCTTTGGGAGATTTCGGCATTTCGGGGTTTGGGGTTTCAAAATGTACAACGACATAAAAATTTCACCCTTTGAACTTGCGACTGCCGAAAATCCGATGTGACTAGATCTCGCGCCACGTGTCCCTTGGATGGACGGCTGCTATTCTTCCCTATATACAATATGGGCATGATTTGTTTGCGCTAATCTTGGTGCAACTCTGCTATCTTCGATTTCCTACCAACCGCTGATCTACTCATGTGGATGGATCAAGACCGTTGACACTATAATTTTGTCCGCTCGCTTGATTTTAAGTCTGAACAGGACTTCTTCTATGCGTTGCACGTGGGCGCTCCTCGTACAACTTGCAGACCCGAATACTCTTGTGCCTAGGACAAGAAATGTCGCTAACATTAGGCTCCATGGGGTGTTATCCACAATTTTGGTCATTGAGATGATGTCATGATAATGTCATGATGATGGAATATCAAGCTCTTCACTAACAACATTTTCTTGAGAAAGGTTACACTTGTCAGCTTCCAGAAATAATATTTTAAAGATAGTTCGCAGGCTACTTATATACTCTCCTGCGAGAATACTTCATTCTCATAGGCTTCATTCAGCTGGGGTGCGAACTTATCGCACTGTACTCATGGTTAGGGTGCAAACATGTTTTTAAAGGAGGAAAATGGATAATTTCTCGATCCTTCTAGAAGGAATCTTCTAGAAGGGTGAGTTGTCTTTCGAATGGTTGGCAAAGTACTGACTTTCTAGATATCTTGGGATCATTCCCTATCCAAGTAACTAATCTATCTTCTCCTATATATTGAGGAGATTGCTCATGGAAAAGGTTAGAATAAAATTAGCAAGAGATTGATTGGAGAATTAGTGCAAGACTGTATGGAGGACTGATGCTACAGCAGCAAAGAGACAACAGCAAGGTCATTAGATGTGGTTGATCTTCTTCAAGCATGAGCAAGTGTGTGTGTCAAAGCTAGGAGCCATTGAAAGGAGACCTACGACATCAAGGCTTAGGTTGTAAGTTTCACTTTCAGTTAATTCAATACAGTAATATGTCCCTTTCCCATAAAGATGATGTCACTTTATTACATAATTCCTTGATCATATGTATAGACTAGCCATTGAATACATTAATCTTCCTTTACTTCGATTGGTTTATACTGTTGTGATCTAAATGGTGCAAGAGCATTGGAGCGAAGCTTGGAACAACAGAGATATAAGGAAAGCATTCATAAGGTATGTCCACAATCCTTACTTCTTAGTTCATTCAATAGGTCAAGTCTAGGGAAAGTGTATTATTCTGTCTTGTTTTGTTCTAGATCCAAGTGGATCTAGGGAGATTGGTCTGTGTCCGCACTCAAGAATTTATCCTGAAACAAAATTGGCGACTCCACTGGGGATTTATCCCTTCTTTTCTTTATGGTTTTTGAATTTTCTGTGGCCATTTTCTCTATCTGCCTTTTTCTCCTGATTTTTCAGTGTCTGAGTCCTCAGGATACCCTGAGAGACCTTCTGGGTTTATAAACAGTTGGAATTTTTCTTTATTTTTTTAAAATTTTCATTAGTTTCAGGGATTCTCGCACTGTAACCATTGATAGCCTACGAGAACCACTGAGGTTCACATTCTGCATATACATTCCAGTGCGAACTGTTCGCATGTTGCATCACTGTGGCCTGCGAGAACAATACATTCTCACACTGTGTTACACACTGGCCTGCGAACATCTTTTTTGAAATTTTTGAATTCAATTTTTGACTTTTACAATTGCTCAATAAGGTTGAATTACACCTCTTTGACACATTGGATCACTGGATTACATATCTTTTGCTTTCATTTTCTTGCTGGATCTGATCTAGGTTTTCTAGGTTCTTTCTTGCTTTGGTAACTTGACTTTCATCTCTTAGCCTTTATTGGCATTTTTCTTCTCTTTGATTTTTGGAGTTGAATGTGTCATGTTGGTTAAGAATCAGTGATTGATTGGAAGTTAAGTGTTTTGGTGTTTCTTATTTGATTGTTGGTTCGAAAGGACAATTTTCATTTGCATTAAGAAACTCCTTGGTTTGCTTTTTGTTCTTACTTTCATTGAAAGTTTTGGTTGAGTTGTCATTGATTGTTTGATATTGGTGATTTGATTTTCCTTTCTCTGTCATCAGAGTTCTTCTTGGAAAGTGAACCACATGTTTTCTTTCAAGTTTTGTTTTTGATTTGTTGAAAACATTGAAAATCAAAGTTTTAGAGTATTGAAGTTTTGAAAAAGACATTTCGAAAGTGCTCATTGATACATGATTGTTTGCATTGGTATCTGAAAGGAAATTGATCATTCATTTGCATTATAGTATTCATATTGATTCAGAAATTGTTCTCTCTCCCATAACTAGGATTCATCGAATGAAAAGACTTATACTTCATCATATCCTTGCATTATTTGGGTCAGAGTCACACATCATGAGTTTCATTGCCGATTACTTTTGAGTAAACAACAACCATTAAAAACATTGCGTAATATTAAAATTGATCTAGTAACTCTTTTTCAGGGCTCTTTTACACCAACATTTAGCTAGGCTAGTGCTTTGGAGTAGGTAGAGAGACACACTCTCCAAAAGCTCAAAAGAACACAATAGTATCTTGAGTTAGGGAGTGTAAAATTCCATTGGCTGCATATTGTCCTGGGAAGCCCTTCTAACACAAGGGTCAAGCATTAGGTCGCATTGGTGTTGGCAGAGATACTAACCTGCTTTGTTGACATCAGTGTAGAGATTGCACATATTACGGGGATCACTCTGAGGTATACCCACAATTATGAGTGGAAGCCTTTGAGTTGGTTTCGGGCTCCATACCCTGCCCTTGCGTGTGGATCGGACTGACGACTGTTTCCCCAGGCAGTACTGTTGTCTGTGGTATTCTTAGTGGCTTATCTCTCTAGGTACTTACCCAAGGTGACTGTGGAGGAGAAAGTCTTCACGGTACCTGGAATCGACGTTGATCAAACTCACTCGGGCTCCTTGGAGGGTATACCCACGATTATGTGTGGGAGATTGCACCAGGGTGTAATTTTGTTAAGCAGGTCATCAACGTAACTTTTCCACCTTAGCCCCGCCCCTTCTCGTCTCGTTGTTGTGACGTTGGATTTCATCACTAACTAGTGTCTTCGAAATTAGAAGGTATTGTTTGCTTGGTGATTGCTTCTAGATTTTGTTTACTAGTGTGTGTTGCTGTTTCTCGTAGTTGACCATAGGATTTTTGTTGGGGAGTTTGTTACTTGTTTACAATTGCTCCCCCGCGACGTTCACGTAGGATGCAAGGTTTGTCTCCGGAACATTCGGAAACTTTACAACCTTTGCACACAACAACACCTGAGGGTACCCCTGAGGATTCTCCTCGTCCAGGTGAAATCCCTCTTGTTACTTTACCACACGTGGACATAAGTGATGTTCCAGAAGTTTTTACACCACCTCCACAATTCGAAACTACTGATCCTCTTGCCGAGTTTTGCATTACCAATACTATCGAGGATTATCGCATTCATCGTGGTGAACGACCTGGTGGACGTTTTCATATTTCTGAAGAAACTCTTGTTTCATCTTCTGAATCAATCGCTTGGCCTTCTCACGGTGTAGTAGGCCAAGATCTCTCTTGGTCAAGGGATTTTCGACGAGTTTTGTTTGGTACTGAATCTACCCCTGTTTACGAAATCAACCCTCCTGTGTCTCCTGAACCAGAAACTACACCAGAGACTACCACTTATCGTTTTATTCTCCCTCCCGAGATGGCTCATCTTGCAAATACTACAAGTGTCCAAACTGAGATTCCGGCAACTACTCTTGCCCCTATCAATACCCAGGCACCTCCTGAGGTTAATCCAAATTTACCCCCTGGTTACCATGCATTGAATCCTACGTTGAATGTTACACATCCAACACCTCCACAAACCCTGACTGGTTCTCCAAGTGGTCCTCAGTTTTCTGGGCATCATATTCATGGCTTCATCCCGACACTTCCTCAGTTTCCTACTGGAAATCCTAATGCTAGTAACACTATTCCGACTATTGCACAAAACTTGCTCATTCCTGTTGGTGGACAGGGTAGTACATTTCCTTTTCCTTTTCCCGGACACAACCTAGTTACCACACAACTTACAGTTGGTACACAAATTTGGGTGGAACTGTACCTACGGTAGGGGGATACTTGTTAATTGCTGGGGGGAAAGTACTCCAAGTGGATTTTCATTCTCCAGGAGTTCAATTTGGAATTCGATCGAGCCACGTCGAAGAAATCCCTAGTTTTCGCTGAGTTAATTTGTGATTTTCCCCACACTGCCACGGAAAAGGTAGCAGTTGATTCGTTACCTGACAAGTCACTTCTCCTTATCAGTACCGATGATATTTGGTACAGAGATATCATTATATATCTCCAAACACAAACTTTCCATCCTGCTTTGTCTAGTGTCACACGACGTTGCATCCATTATCAAGCACGTCATTATATCATCCTGGGCAATACACTTTACCGTCGAGGTATTGATTCTGTGTTTCAGCATTGTTTAACTTTTGAGGAAGCCGAGAGAGCTTTGAATGACTACCACTCTGGAGCATGTGGTGGTCATATGTCTGGGTATGCTACTACCCAGAAAATTTTACATGCAGGTTACTTTTGGCCTTCATTGTTTCATGACTGCATTACTGCTGTTCAGAAGTGTCATGCCTGCCAGACCTATAATCAGAAGATTCGGTCACACCCTGCTCCCCTTCATCCTGTAGTCTCAGTAGGTCCTTTCACTAAATGGGGCATTGACTTCATGACATGTCACCCTCACTCGGCCTGGGGGCATGGTTATATTATTGTAGCTGTTGATTATTTTACTATGTGGGCCGAGGTGATGCCGACATTTGATAATACTGGGAAGACTGCAACATTATTTCTTTTCAACCATGTCATCACTCGTTTTGGTGTTCCTCAGGCTATCGTTACTGACCACAATAGTCATTTTAGAAATAATATGATGTCTGAACTTACCGAGAAGTTGGGTCTTCATCATGATAGATCAACACCCTATTATCCACAGGCTAATGGCCAGGTCGAAGCCATCAATAAAGTTCTCATCACTATGATTCGACGGATGATAGGAATACATAAAACCAGCTGGCACACAATGTTATTTTCGGCATTGTGGGCATATCGGACGTCTATTAAGTCTGCCACAGGATTCATGCCTTTTCGATTAGTTTATGGCATGGAAGCCATTCTGCCAATAGAATGCGAAATACCGTCTTTGAAGCTAGCTGTAGAGCTCTTACCTATTACTTCTGTCGAAGAGGAACATCTGTTGTATTTGATGCAATTAGACGAGACTCATCATGACGCTACTTTGGTAATCGAAGCCCAGAAGAAATGTGTTAAGGCACAGTATGACAAGCATGTTAAACCTCGTGTCTTCTCTGAAGGAGATCTTGTTCTTTTGTATGAACAAAATAAAGATGTCTTAGGAGCTGGGAAATTTGAACCAATGTGGCGTGGGCCTTACATTGTTAGCAAAGTTTTGGAAAAAGGAGCATATGAGTTAGTTGATTATGAATATGTACCTTTGAGTGAACCCAGAAATGGATTGTACTTAAATAAGTACTATGCATGAATCATTTGTGCATGAAGTACTTGTATTTTTATGTATCATACTGAGTGTGTGTGGTATTTTTAATTTTGCGTTTGACATTATTTGGTCGATACCCTTACGTGAAGTTGTGTTTGATTGACAGATGTCGGAGTATTTTCTACCTTATATTGGCTTCGCTGGCGGCGCTAGACATAGTACTCGGAACCTAGCTTCTGCTGCCTGGGTAATCTATGCCCCAACAAACGAGCTTATATCTTTACGAGGTGTATGTCTTGGCCGAGCAACCAACAACATAGCAAAGTATAGTGTTGTTATCGAGTTATTGGTTGATGCTATCTCTCTTGGAATTCGTTGTTTGGTTGTGCGACTTGACTCGCAGCTAGTGGTGCTACAGCTAAGTAATGTCTACTCTATTCGAAGTCCTACATTATTAAGAGTATATTTGCGAATTCGCCTCTTGGAACGACATTTTGATCATATTGAATATCAACACATTCCAAGAAGTCTTAATACATTAACAGATGCTTTAGCTAATTATGTATTGGACAGGCATTTAAATCACTTATAAATCGAACACATTAAAATGTACACAAGTGTAAAGTAAGCCGATAGAAACCATGTATATATATATAACGATCAAAGTTTGTTTTTACAAAATGTGTCCGAAGACCAAAATATAAAAACTGAATCTCATGGCTTCTACATAACGATATCATGACATCAATGATGTTCATGATAGCACACTAATGTCCTGGCCACTCTGCGGAGAAAACGACCCATTGAGGCAGAGACTCCCACGGTGTGATGCTGATCGCGTTGTGGAATATCCTCTAGAGCCATATCTGGAATATCACCCATCAAACCCTCTAGGTTCTGCTCCACTGTCAGATAGTCCTCGGCATATTGTGGAATGGATACTACTGCCTCTCCTCGACGCTGGATAGGAGAACTACCAGCAGGTCTATATGCCCCAACATCTCTGTTGTCAATACAAATTTGGTGTTAGTCTTTGGATACAACTATAAAACCAAAAACATTTAAATATGTTAAAAATACAAAAACATTTAAAAAATTAAAATCAGTGGACTTCTTACCAATATCCCCCCACTGTGCATCTTCAGGA
>ML788886.1:478165-494587 GCA_009831015.1 Picea engelmannii
TTTTCTTATTGTAAGGAGAGCAAGTTTGTGAGGGCACAAGAGCCTTCCTTTGGAGGAAGAAGGGACTCATAGTCCCCTTTCTTCATTGTGCTTTGATTTCATCAATTGATCAGCCTAAAAACATTGGTGATATTGGTCTTGTTGTGTTTGTTATTTCTTTATCCATATGCTTATGATTTTAGCTTGTATTAGTTTAATTCTTTCTTATAGTTTTGTTTTTGTTTCTCTAACTCTTTCCTCTACAGCTGTCATGCTTAGCAAGACCCAACTGGGCATGTAAGCACCTCTTATTTGCTCACCAAGGTGACGAAGAGGGTGCAAAAAGATTGGCGACTCCACTGGGGATAAGGTAACAATTCCTCCCTCATTTGGGTTTATTTTGCTTTCCTTTTAGTTTGTTTAACTTGCAGGTACACAAACCGGCCTTTGTCGACCTGCTAACCAGTCAATTCAAAGGAGAATTGAGAGAAATCCATCCAGATTTTCTTTCTCAGCCGTTTGTCACAGGTGCATGGGTATTCCACCCCACAGACACACATCATGCATGCATGCACTTTCGTAACAACCTTTCTCTGCACGCATGCGCTTTATGTCTCAACTCTACTCACGCGCTTGCACTCTGTGCGCCTCTGTCTGCACTAGGGGCCACGCAATTGATTAAAATTTCTCATTGTAAGTTCGTTGGATGTTGGGAAGGCCATATTCCTTCTTAAATATGATGTCAAAAATGTTGTAAAGCCACATTACACTTAGTCCCCTCATAATATAAAGGGGTTAGTCGAGCACACATAAGCACTTAGGAGGATAAAAATCAATTTCCCTTATTTGCTTTTTGCCACATGGATGGCTTGCTTTGATTTATAACATAAGTGGACAATCATATTTAAATCACATCTAACTCACATTTGGGACTAGAAGTTGAAGTAGCAATCCTTGAGTATGCTCTTCTCTCGCGCCTTCAAGCGATCTTGAGAATCAAAAAAAGATTGTGAAAACAATCTCATCTCCCTTAACAAAATTCAAAAACCTTTAGGAGAGGACAACGGCCCTTTTTGGGACCCCTCTTAGTTTCATTTTTCAAACACATTTTAAATTTGTAACGGGCCCATACATGCCCACATGTCACAAATATAGAATAGTGGTTGGAATTTTGCTTTCTTATATCAAAAAACTAGGAGAGTTTAAAGGTTTGTAATGGGCCCATACATGCCCACATGTTCAATCTAGGATAGTTTCATGCTTTTTCTAGATTACATCATCATAGGGAGATAAAGGATAGTAACGGACCCACATGTCCACATGCTAGTTTCCTAGGGCTTTTGAATTCCGCAAGGTTGTACCAATGACATCTAGCTAATTAGGTAATCAAACTCTTATAAGGACCAAGCGAAGTCCACATGCAGCAAGGTGACATCTAATTAACTAAAACTTGGTACAATTTCACTCACACACAAAAGTCACTTCTCATTCACATAGCCTCTTCTCGAAATGTGGAGGTCTACGTAAGTTTCCTCCAAAGGGATTCCGAAAATACCCCATCTTTTCTTGACAGGACTATCCACTCCCACTTTTAATCAAATGAGGTTGGTTTTCACCCCCAGCCTCACAAAACAATTTCATCTAAAATATTTCTAAAAACTCACTAAGTTTTCCTCCACAGGAGGTGCCAAAAGAAAATTTTAGTCTAGGTAGGATCTCGGGGATAGGCATCCAAACAACTCCCCGTTATCTGGTTCTCACATTTTCAAACATAGAGGTTGTCAAATAGGGAACTTCAAATCCTCCAAGTCAAATGTTCCAATCACCATAAGGCAGGGAGATACCCGTGAAGGGTTGAAGGCCAAGGTCCGGTTGTTTTGTGTGTCCCCCCTTGAGGCACCCACCTCTTGGACGGGATCCATCCCGTGACCCATTTCTTAAGCCGAAAATCTAAATGCCGCACTTTGACCGAGGTACCTAGTGACCAACTTTAGGACATGTACCCAGGTGGCGATTGTCGGCTGCAATTGCACCTTGATTGGATTTTGTGTGGCTATTGGGAAGTATCGCTAGCTCTTTCAGGATATGCCCCCTCTACCCCCCATTATAGCCAATTATTTCATCCTTCATTAGTTTCTCTTCCGGTGACTTCAGACCCCACTGTTGATTACTATTGGAAGGTCCAGTGCTATTTGAGAGGAAGGACGTTACGTCTTCTAGGAAATGAGTATTTGCTTTCTTTTGACTCCCCTACGCGGACAAAACCCTCTTACCCATATATATGTTTATTTCTCATTTTATGTATGATGCACATCTGATTACAGTTTGACTTTGATATATATACTGTGTAAACAGTCACATCAAAGACTCTTGTTTCTATATTTCTCTCACCACTTTTTACACACACTTCACACAAATAGTCTGACATCATAGGGGAACCATAGAACCCCCATCGTTCATGACGCTTGCTCAACCTCCCTCCTATATTAGGGGGAGTATCTGGTCGTACCTGCTCAATGGTACCTCCTTCACACACTCCTGTGAGTGCTACTATCTTAGGATCAGCTTTGCTTGGTTCTACATTACTTGGGTCCACTTCCCAAGGTCATCCATTCACTCGCTCTCCTTTGCATGGAAGCGGGGGACCCACTTCCTCTCAAGGAGGGAGCACCAACCCACCTAGTCCCCATCAAGGGTCAGGTTCACAACACACTATAGCTGGAGCTAACCCTCCCCCCCCACTACAGATGCCATATTTGGCCTCTCTCAACATACTGGATCTCACCAAACTTACCAATGATCCTATATTGCATGATGCCACATGGCCTGCAATGCCAACAAAACTTCCTTCAGACATCCCAAAGTTTGAAGGAAAGGCGGGGGATGACCCCGCCAGCCATGTCATGACCTTTCATCTATGGTGTTCTTCTAATAGCATCATGGATGATTCCATCAGACTGCAATTATTTCAACGCACACTTACTGGCCCATCAGCCAAATGGTATGTCGAAGAAAAATCAGGGTCACATGCGACCTTCGAGTCATTGGCCAAAGAATTTTTGACCTTCTTCCAATTACCCATCCACCATGACAATGGTCTAGAACTACTGTCTAACTTCAAACAAACCTCAGCCACCCACATTGCTGACCACATTCATGAGTGGCGTAGGCGACATAGTTTGTGTAAAGCAGAAACCACCAAGCAACAATGTCTTGACTGGTTTCTTAGATCACTTGTCTCTCTACTTGGAAAGGATGTCTCTTCCACCTTCCCACAATATGAAGAGGAAGCCATTAGTAAGGCCCAACAGTATGACCTTATCTATGCATAGTCAGGGTACTTATACACGGTACTTCCTGATCTTCCAAAACCTGTACCATTTGGCCAAGACAAACTTGGGATGTCGCACTCAGCAAACGGACTAATAGGTGCCACCACACACCATAGTCCACAACCCCAACCACCACCGATGTATGGAACACCTCAATACCTGCCAGCATATGGGGGCACTCTTTATTACCCCCCACCAACTTATCAATAGCCATATCCTGTTTTTATACCTCCACCCATTAGTGGACCACCACTGGCACCTCCCATACATCCACCTCTTCTAGCCACTAGTGGTACTCCCTCAACATCAACTTATAGTACTAGCGAAAGTGATATGCCTTCCTATGTACCTTATGGATCAGTACCACCACAGAATCCATACTTCCCTTTTCCTAGTTCGCCACAACCCATGGCTCCCCCACATCCTCACGCGGGGGTAAATTTTGTTCAACCCTCTGCTGCTCAACAATACCAAAATTTCGAACAGTTGAACACAGCCAACCCAACTCACCCTTCAAACAATGCCAAGAAGAAAGGACAGAACAGGAATAACAACAACCCAGGTCAAGGCGGGAATCAACCCCCACAACACCAACCCACTGAGGGCAACCAGAACCAAGGGAACCAAAACCCCCAGGGGGGCAATAATAACAACAAACACCAAGGGTGGAATAATGTTAAAAATATCTTCCCTTGTGCCCTTTGTGGTGAGTTCGGTCATTACACTCACCATTTCCCCCAAATTGATGATTTCAAATGGTTGAAAGACGCTGGGAGCCTTCCCCCTTCTCCTGCACAACCTGCCCCTCAACAGGCACCACAACAATACATGAAACAACCCCCTCCCGTCGTGCTGCAGAATCCTATCCCACATCAAGGTGTGATAAACACCCAACAGGATACACAGCATCCCCCACCTCAGGTGGGTCAATACCACAACCCCAACAATCGAGCAGAGCGAACAATTCTCCTCACCAGTGAGGAAGAAATCCTTCTACAAATGCGTAATCGTCAGTATCATACACCAACTAAGTCTACTCCTATCTCTCCAGAGACAAACCCTACATCGACAAGACCCCCATCGGTGATCCCGCACCCTTCCGACGAACCACCACTATGCATCCCTCGCATCCCCTTGCGCAGGAATGTTCACAACCCATAGGCTAGGGCCGCTCATAACTATATCTTGGTCGACGACTTAGCACAATCCCTAGTTGCCATGTCAGTCTTGGAAGTCCTCCAAACTTGTCCCACGTAGCGGAAATCACTACTTTCCACATTAGGGGCAGTCGACTCGGCCGATACTAGACTCATCACCTTTGATCTTGACAACAGCGAACCTCGTCTTCCTTTCCTGGTCTCTATTCAAATACCAGTAAAAATACGGAACATCACCGTTCATCGGTGTATCATCGATGAAGGTGCATCTACATGCATCATGTCCAAAACAGTATGGTAGAAACTTGGTTCCCCAGAACTCATACCCTCCACCATCACATTACAAGCTTATGATGGACGACCATCATCTCTTGAAGGGCTTTTTCAAAATGTCCCCGTTGAACTTGGGGGCAAAACTATTCTCATTGACATCGAAGTTATCGACGCTCTGCTCGATTACAATATCTTGTTCGGACGTAGCTACATGTATGCTATGAAGGCAGTGGCATCCTCCGTCTTTTAGACAATCATGTTCCCCCACAATGGGAAGATTGTGACCATCGACCAAGTCTCACATTATGAACCTAACCCATCTGCCAACCTCGATAACATTCTTCCTCTCATTCACACCAACCAAGACGCATATCCACTCATCGAGATGGGTCCTAGGATTTTTAAAGATCCATCCTTGTTAGGGACGTACCATGGAGCACCACCACTCCTTCATCCTGCTAATCAAGTATGCATCATCTCATCTAACGGAACTCACACGGAGGATTCTCTTCCTCCTCAGGAGGCTTCCGTCATTCCTGACATCTCAATAGTCACAGAACCACTCCAGGCGGAGCCTCCTGCGCACTCATCGACCTCAACCGTCCACAAATCCACATCCCCTCAAGGGAATAATCCCGTCTGGGAGACAGTTCCCCAACCCCTCACTCAAATCCCCTTCTTTTACCCTCCACCAGGTATAGAATCTTTTCAGGTAGACGCCACACTCACACTACCTAATATGGTGTTAGCAATCCCAGTTTGGTATTTACACCCACTAGAGATGGTCCCTCGACCATCCCTTCTCCCACAGGAAGGAATCCCCATGACGATTCCTGTCCTTACCCCCACTACCCCCATACTCACTACCCCCCCTACTATAGCTGGGGGCAGGAGAAAGAAGAAGGAGCCCACAGCCCCGCTTCCTCCACGCATCCCACCACCCTGCGCACTATTGTGAGAAAGAGGGCCACCAAACCAATAATTGCCCATCCGTACCTGAATTATGGAATTCGATTCCCCCCAATCAAACCCCCACAACACCTGTCGCTACTGCTAGTCCCCCCACTACCACCCAACCTTCCAGTAGTAAAGGGTTGAGGACCAAATATGCATGTGCTATATGCTCAGAATATGGCCATTACACCCATCATTGCCCAGCACTGCCATGCTTTCGGCAGACATTAGCGGTTGTACGCCAGAACTTCCAGAACAACCCACGCCCTGCTATGTCCTCTTCAAATATCACTGACATTCGTTATGTCACCACTTCCGTCAATGAACGTATGAGATGCCCTTACTCTCTCTGCGATTCATTGACTCATTTTACATACCAGTGTCCTATGATCCTTGCATACAGGCAACATCAATTGGAACTGCCTCACTGACCCGCGGAGGCGATAATTGACATGACTTCGTCACTCGAGGATCTTCATGTCATTTCTCCTGAACGCGAAGCACTCCCAATGCCTCCATGGTTCTTAAATGACGTCTCTAAGGATTTACCCTGCAAATCCCCCAACTCCCCTACTCATCCCTCTATAGACACTCTCCATCCAACCACCACGGGTACCCCTTAGTACTTTAAAATATGGTTCATGTCGAGTGAACCCTCACCATCGCCTAGCATTACTCCCTCTGCTTCTCCATCAGGGGGCAACCATGCTTTCATCGAGGTCACTCCTCACGACCCCTTGTATTCCCAATGCTTTCAAAGCAACGAGGAAATACTAGAAGAGCTACATCGCCCGGACTCTCCCTGGGATGCACTACATCATCATGCGCTCTTCCTTCCACAGGAAGCCCTCATGTCTCCTAACCAAAACCCCATTTACGCGGTCGAAACCAAAGATTTTATCCCATCTGGACCTATCGATTGGTTCAACAATCCCATTCCTGCCCCCGACGCTTTTGAAGGAGCTAGTATGGCCAACATTTCCATTAAAGATGGCATCGTCGAAGAAATCATCATTGGTGCTGCTTGTACTTCTCAGGAAATCGCCGCATATAAAGCCCTCTTCCAGGAATATAGGGATATTTTCACTTGGTCATACACAGAAATGCCTGTCCTTGACCCATCTATTGTCGAGCATCACATCGACACCTGGCCCGACATCACACCAGTTCGCCAGAAATAGCGACCGCTTCACCCATCTAAAGCTGCAGCTATCAAAGCCGAAATCGACAAATTACGTATGGCCGGGTTTATTTACCCCATCGCTTACACTTCATGGGTTTCCAACCCTGTACCTGTCGATAAAAAATAGGGCACTATCTGCGTTTGTACAGACTTCCGCGGTCTCAATAACGCATGTCCCAAAGACAACTTTCCAATGCCTTTCATCGATCAAATTATCGATGACTGTGCCAGCCACGAGGCTCTCTCCTTTATGGATGGACTCTCTGGCTATAACTAAATTCAAATTCACCCAGCCGATCAGTATAAAACCGCATTCATTACCCCATGGGGTACTTTCACATATCGTTTCATGCCTTTCGGCTTAAAAAATGTCGGCGCAACTTTTCAGCGGGCAATGACATATGTATTTCACGATCTGGCTGAAATCATACTCGCTTACTTGGATGACCTCACAGCTCGATCCAAAAAATGCACCCAACATCTTGATGATTTACGAATCATCTTTCAATGGTGTCACCAGTACAACCTCTGCTTGAACCCTCTCAAGTGTGTGTTTTGCGTCACCGCAGGGCACCTCCTCAGTTTTATCGTTTCCCAAAGAGGTATTACCGTGGACCCCCTCAAAGTCAAAGCTATCACCAAAATTCCACGTCACGACATCCCCTTTCAATGGGACGATTATGCCCAACAGTCATTTGATGATCTTAAAGAAACACTTTCAAATGCACCTTTAATCAGTGCACCTGACTATAATCACGACTACATCCTTTACGTATCAGCATCAACTATATCAGTAGCCGGCATCCTCGTCCAGCTCGGAGATGACAATCGTAAACATGTCATTTACTACTTTAGTAAGAACCTCTCAGGACCACCCTTGAAGTACAAACACGAAGAGAAACTTGCTCTTGCAGTTGTCCTCGCAGTCCAGAAACTGCGCCATTACATTCTGCTTCGCACCACCAAGGTCGTCGCAGATTCCAACCCTATGCAATATTTGCTCAGCCATCGACAAGTTAACGACAAATTCGCTCGATGGATCTCTATCCTCCAGGAGTACAACCTTGAGTTCTCAACACCTAAGAGTAAGAAGGCCCTCGTTCTCGCGGAACTTGTCACAGCCCTCCCCTTTGACACCACCAGTGCCCCCGTCAACACTGACTTTTCTGACGAACATCTCTTTTACATCGCTTTCGATGATCCTTGGTATGGCGACCTTCTCATCTACCTACGAACTCAAAAGTTCAGTAACCATCTATCACGAGATGATCGTCGGCGTATTCACCATCAGGCCCCCCGCTATCTCCTCATCGGAGACATCCTATATTGGCGGGGCGTCGACACCATTCTTCGTCGTTTCCTGACTATTGATGAGGCCAACAGAGTCTTAAATGACTGCCACAGCGGTGCATGTGGGGACCATCTTTCGGGTATATCCACGGCTCAAAAGATTATCCGAGCTGGTTACTTTTGGCCTACCTTATTTCATGATTGCATTCATGCCGTGAAATGATGTGAGCAATGTTAGCTCTATGCCAACAAAGCCCGAGCTCCCCTCGCTCTTCTTCACCCTGTCATTACTGCCGACCCTTTTTGTAAATGGGGCATCGACTTTATGACTTGTGATCCCCCCTCCAGCAATGGTCACAAATACATTGTCGTCACCGTGGATTACTTCACCAAATGGGCCGAAGCTATGCCCACTTTCAACAACACCGCTGACACAACAACGCGTTTTTTCTTTAATCACGTCATATCCCATTTCGGAGTTCCACTCCAACTCATTTCCGATCATGGGAAATACTTTGAGAATGAGATATTCGTTGAACTCTCATCTCGTCTAGGCTTCTCTCATGAGTTTGCCTCACCATATTACCCTCAGTCAAATGGATAGGTCAAGGCAGTGAACAAATTCCTCAAGACCATGTTACAACGCACGGTTAATAAACATAAAACCAATTGGCATCATATGTTATTTTCTGCACTATGGGCTTATCGAACGGCAGTAAAGACTGCTACAGGTTTCACGCCATTTCATTTAGTCCATGGGGTCGAGGCAACTCTTCCCATCGAGTGCGAAATTCCCACCCTACGCACCACAATTGAGATATTACCTGACACTTCTCCAATGGAGTAGCACTTGCTGAACTTGGAGTTGTTGGATGAAGATCGTCGATCTTCATTACAGAACAATGAGGTAGCTAAAAAATGATCCAAAGCCACCTTTGATCACCATGTCAACCTTCGATCATTCCGCGAAGGCGACCTCGTCCTGGCCTATGATATCGCTCATGATACCTTTGTCCATGACAAATTCGAATCACTTTGGCATGGCCCTTACATTATTCAACATTGCCTCACCAAAGGCGCATACATCCTGGCCTCTCTTGAAGGCCTCTCTCTCAAGGAATCCGTCAATGGGTTATACCTCAAGAAGTTTTATGCTTAGAAGTAGTCATCCTACTTTACGTTATTTCTTTTTCTAGCGTTTTTAATCTTTTTTCTCATCACCTCTCGTCTAAGCTACCCTTTGTGCTATTGACAGATGCTTCCTCCACCAGCCTACCACATTGGTTATGCTGACGGCACCAACCGTTGGACACAAAATCTCGCTTCGACAGCTTGGGCTCTATACACCCCCTCCCATGACCTGATACATTCAAGCAGCATATGTTTGGGGCCAGCAACCAACAACCAAGCCAAATACACTGCAGTCATTGGCCTCCTGGCCAATGCCCAACATCATCATATTCATCACCTTAGCATCTTCCTTGACTCTCAACTAGTCGTTCTCCAGCTCAACAATGTATACCGTGTACGCGATCTGTGCCTCTTTCGCAAATACCTGCAGGTTAGACTGTTATCTCGACATTTTGATTCCATTACATTTACACATATTCCAAGACAATTGAATCAAACAACAAATGAAATATCTAACATGGTATTAGATTGACATATATCACATCAAGCTACACATACATAACACATCTCATAAATCCTGTCACAACATATAGATAGAATAAACATCATCATCATCATCAACAAAAAACATATGTAGACAATATCAGGATCTCAAAATATGTATACTCATATATATATAAAGCCCATCAGTCCATCCGAATGTTTACATATAAAAAATACATATGCCCTCAGGCACGTCCTGCAACACCGTCTCCAGATGATGGCGTATGTCATCAAAATCAAATATGGCCGCCGCTGGAGGTGCGTGTGATGGCCCCGCACCAGGGTCATCAAACCAGTGCCTCCTCGCTGCCCTCTCGAGCTCTGCTGGTCGCCCCGCGGCCTCATCCCACCGACGTCTCTCTCCACGTGGCAATCTCTCCGGCTCCCACTGAGCCGACGCTCTCTACATCTCCACCTCGCACCCGCGAGGTGCCACATCTGCACATGCACAAAACAACAAACAAACAGATAATATCAGCATCTATATCACATACATATGGAATAATATCTCAAAAGACAACATAGATCAACAAACGTACCTCGATGGTCAAAAACCTCCCCTGGAGGCAGCACCATGTCCAGATCACCCCGGAAGTCAACCCCAGCATAGGGGTACCGAAGTACTACCTGCGGCATCTGCCGCCATATCCCTGTCGCCTCTGCTGAAAAGTAGTGGCCACCTTCGCCACCACTGTGGGGAACCAAAACTGTAGACCACCGCCTCAATCATGGCTCTCATGCCCCTGGCACCTCTAGTAAAACCCTCGGGCGCAGCATCGGCACCCTCTCCAAAAACCAGGCCACTAAGATGGACCCGAAAGCAAACTCTCCCCCATCAGTGGACCGACAGTGGTCCAACTGCGCCACCATCCTAGCATGTAGCGTTAGTCCCCAAGCGAATTGCTCACCATCCAACACTCTCTTCAGCACCAACAGCTGGCCACCACTAATCCATTGGGTCACCAGTGACCCGTATACTCGTACAATCATCGCCGCTATACAACGATGAGCTAGGGAGTCGATAGCACTGATGCTCACCACAGTCCCAGACATGAAGTCCCGACCTGAGCAGTATCTCTGGCCAATCTCGGACAACGTAGTGGTCCTGGGCAATACCAGCTCCACCGGTAGGGGCGTTCCTCGAAAGGGGAGTCCAGTCAGAAAATATACATCCTCCACCGTAGTGAAGGGGATCTGCTCTCCTCGCACGAGGAAGCAGTGCAGCTCCGAACTCCACATCTGGAGCAGGAACTGTAGTAAATACTCCTGTGCCCGTATCAATGGACACTCAAAGAACTTTAGCAACCCACAGGCTGCTAAATTCACTCGCACAGCAGGCCCCTCAATGGCCACAGCGTCTCGCAACTGGGCCCAGTCTCGCTCTCGCCACTGCACTGGCATCGTCACTGCTGGCCACCTGCAACCAAAACAAAGTCCTATATCATCCCAGATACCCATCAACAACATCAAAAAGACTCATTTTTTACCCTTCAAACCTTGCCTACTAGGCGCGGTTTTTGTTACCCACAGGCGCGCACACGTGCGCGCCTGTTCACTACATAGGCGCGCACATGTGTGTGCCTGTTCACTACACAGGCACGCACACGTGCGCACCTGTTCATTACACAGGTGTGCATCAGTGTGCACCTATTTTCTTCACAGGCGTGCACAAGGGCACACCTATTCAACTCACAGGCGCGCACGGGTGTGCGCCTGTTCAACTCACAGGTGCACATTAAATTCCCCCTACCGCGCACACATGCGCGTATATTCAGTATATAGGTGCGCACATATGCATGCCTATCACCGAATCACCCATGCATGTGGGCCCCACACCCCCTAAAAACCCTTGTACGGCCCTCCGTACAAGCCCTGCCCAAACATTGAAAACCTATTTCTATGCAGGATGATCAGACCACTAACCTGATACTCACAACACGTCAATCAGATGCCTCGTCCTCTCTGACTCTCCAAATCTCCTCTGAAATCTGCTCGTCCAATCACCATTGCAGCAGGTACAAATGAGGTGGCAATGTGGGCCCTACAGTTATATATAGGTCTTTTGCCAAACTTCCACTCACCATTCCGGTAGCCCAAGGTGTCCATTTTTCAATCCGTCTTCATCCACGGGATCAGCATCCCACCACCTACATCATAGCTATCCCTGGGTCACTTTTCATCCTGAGCCCCCAGGACGCCTTTTTTTTCATATCATGGCTAGGTACATACGCACATTGTCACATTTGTCCAATACATGCTCATATCTTTAATTTTCTTCAGATATTGTTCACTTCGGGTATTTGGTTGTTATGTGTGCAGGTACTTGTCCATCAGTCATCGACATCATCCCTTCAGGTATATATTCAGCACTGGCATGTAGTCTCTCCTACTATATTGCATTTACATTTCCAGTCACACCCTCTGATATTGGCCTTTAGGATCCTCATTTCCGGCTCTACAGTACCCATGCCTCCATTTGCACCAGCGGTACTATCACCTAATAGCATTCTCACCCACATGAGTTGTCCCATTCATAGCACCTTTTGGCACTTTTGACACTCATGCTATTCTTCATTTCCCTTTAGGGATGGGAGTCCTGATAGTCTTTCATCATGTCGACAATCAGCCACATACTTCTTCTCCTCATTTTGCTAGCTCTCTGTATGGACTCCCAGGTTATCTCTTCACGATTCTATTTTTCACCTGCACCTCCGCAGTATCATGAACCCTTCATTTCATCCACCATCAATTTGCCCATCTGTGAACCTATTTTCATTTCACCTACCTCATACAAAAACTCACCAATGGGGCCCCCAACCTTCATCAGTTTTCCGAGAAAATTCTGCCCTCCCTGGGGCACTCATTTTACACTGGGGCACCCGTTTCTGTATTTGTACATTTTTTCCAAAACATTATTCGTTATTTATTTGTACAAACCCCTGTATTTCCAGTATTTACATTCTCTTTTGTCGTCACCATTGGTGACTTGCTTCATTTTGGCCATGCGCAACCCATGTCACCCTTGATTGGAGCATTACTTATCATCTACCCTTGCCGACATCGTCCATATCTTCAAATTACTCCACAGGTCATTTACCTCTACCCTCTGAATTTGTTCACCTTGTCCCGCCTCTGGCACAACTTATCATTGGTCTTGTCGTCCCCCTGACACTCGACCTTGTTACATGGTTGCGGCCACTTTTCATCTCCTACATCCTCCAAACAAGGGCAGTCTTGAGTCTTCCCACTTCTTGACTTCGTCCATGTACCTCTGCCACTTCCTCCCCTCAGTAGATTCCATGAAGCCCTTTGCTTCTAGGAGTCGCGTCCCCCTTTTGTCGACATCAGCACCATTTTCTAGAAGGGCGACAGTATCTTGATTCTCATTCTCCATTCAATGAGAGATCTTGGACGGCACATGGTGAAACACCATTGCTCCCTGCTATCGTTGGCCCCCATAACATTCGACGCCAACACTTTCTCATGTTATGGTGGGTCTTACTTTGCGACTATTGTAGTTATTTCTACCATTTGCCAAAGACCTCTGAACTGGGTAGGGCCATCAATGCTCGCATCATTGCCGATACTTATTACCGCGATCATTGCCTATTGTTTAGAGTATGTTCCTTTGCAGAATTATCTTATACCTTTATCATCACCGCCCCCGAGGGCGCTGCAGTTGTCTACACCAACACTTCAGTCATCTTTTTTCAGAGTTACATAACACGAGCATGGGGCATGCCCGCCTCGTTTGTACACAGTTTTCTATTTTTTTTCACAACTCTCAGAAGGTCGGGTCCTACTGGTTCTTTTTTTCTCCAACGGATCGCTCTTAACGGTCCCACTATTGCTCTCTCTTACAACAACATTCTCAGTAGAAGAAACATTGATGGATTTCGGCTATACGTATGCTTCTAACCTCATCCATTAGGGGGCATCTGTTATCACTGAAATTTTATCTGCACATGGCGACAAGAACTCAGCATCGTCAAACAAGTAATGAAGTCATTCATGGCACAGAATTAATTTCATAGCATTCCAGAAAGGTCAAAAACTATACAAAGTAACCAAAAATTGAAGGGCGCTTGACAGAAGTTTGATGTGTGCGCACATGCATGGAACAGGAACGTACCATGCGCACATACGCGCACGATGCACGGCTATTGGTGCAAAAACCCGCGCACCTACTAAATGGTGCATTTATTGAATTGGTCGGCCTCCCAACCGCTTATGGATCAGCTCCCAAGCCGATTTGACCCTCAAATCTAAGCTGAATCCGCATGGTAGGCTGGTCAAAGACCTAATGAAGCCCTAAAGAGCCCCTTTTCACACTTCAAAGGAGTTACATAATCACCCAATGCAATGCTATAAAAAGCCATGAAGAAACATCATTTTCTCAAGGAATTTCATGTAATGTTATGATGCCTAGATTGTTTTAAGGACTCACTCCTTGACAATAACACATTGGCACCATTTCATTGAGCTATCCACCTCTCCATTGAGTGGATTTGCTTGGGAGTTCTTTCACTATCATTTTCATTTTTCTTATTGTAAAGAGAGCAATTTTGTGAGGGCACAAGAGCCTTCCTTTGGAGGAAGAAGGGACTCATAGTCCCCTTTCTTCATTGTGCTTTGATTTCATCAATTGATCAGCCTAAAAACATTGGTGATATTGGTCTTGTTGTGTTTGTTATTTCTTTATCCATATGCTTATGATTTTAGCTTGTATTAGTTTAATTCTTGTTTATAGTTTTGTTTTTGTTTCTCTAACTCTTTCCTCTACAGCTGTCATGCTCAGCAAGACCCAACTGGGCATGTAAGCACCTCTTATTTGCTCACCAAGGTGACGAAGAGGGTGCAAACACCCAGGTTCCAACTGATTTTAACCATTTAAGGTCTCATGGCTGGCGACTGTTCTGAGTGTTGGATTAATGAGAGGGGGGGTGAATCAGTAATAGCGTAATTATAATCCTTTTTCTTCAAATGTTATATCAATGTAGAATTATTATCCAATAATGAGCAGTAATAAATAAACAATCACACACATACAAAGTACACCAGTGTTTTACGTGGAAACCCAAATCGGGAGAAAATCACGGAATGCTTTTTCTTATATGTCTTGAAGAATTACATTCATTGGAAGCACCAAATTCCTTTGTTTTCCAGCTACAACTGGAAAGAGGCTCCAACCCCCTAGCTTCTCAGGCTACAACCTCAGGGAAGCTCCAACTCCCCAAATCTCTGGCTACAACCAGAAGGAGGCTACAACCCCCAATGTTCTCCGGCTACAACCAAAAGGTGGCTACAACCACCTGTCCTTGCCCCATCCTACCACCCTGAAGTGGAAGTAGAATGATGGAACCACTGTCACACTATCACTGTGAGATATACCACTGTAAACCTGTACCAATAAATTTGAGCCATGCATCAACCATGCACCAACCTGTAATCAAACTGTACCATAAACAAGTGCATCCAACCATGTACCAAGTATGTTCCAATCATGTTTCAACTACTTATCAACTATGACTCATCAATATGTACCAACATCATCAACTATACATCTCATGTATGTGCCAACTCATCAACTACTTGTCTCAATCATGTACTCAACATGTGCCACAACCAAAATCTCTCATCAATTTTATCATCAAAATATGCTTTGTAGCTCTGTAATAGACCTGGTGTATATGATCACATTCCTACAAACCTTCCTTAACTTTAAAAACAAGAGACTAGCATTTTCATCAAACTTTTCTTTAGTCTCACATGCCTAGTTTTGGATTAGTCAACAACCCTAACTTGAAGTAATCATAACTTTGAACCTGTAATGTATAAATATATGAAACTGATAAACAATTTTCTTCAGTGTGTTTAATGCAATTCCTCCAAGTGTCACTACTTGGAACCTCTCATAAAAGGAGTTATAGCAAAAATGGCATACCTTGTTGAATTCTGGCTTATTCTAGATAACGACCTTGTAGAGCGTGTACCGCACAAACTATTTGATGAATTGATATGAAACTATTACACAGAATACTAGAGACTATACACTAACTGAAACATGTTTTCTTACTAAATTTGGATCTGTTATGAATAAGTTATGACGTTTTTACCCGAAACACCTGATTTTGACTAGTTTCAGGACTGGCCACAAACCCTATTTTCCACGGAGTGTATATCCCAAAATACAACGACCCACAAGCTGATTTTTTTACCATATATACTTGGATAGGTTTTCTCACTTTCATAGGAATTTCAGGATCTTAATCATTATAGAAAAAAATTTATAGCGAAAATGGTGAGATGACTTGTAAATAACATACCTTAGAAAGCACCATCAAAAGAATTTATCCTTCCTTGCATTTCGGCCTTCTTTTCTTCACTTTCCTCAGAATTTCGTTTTAGATATCCTCGGTTGCCTCAGAAACATATAGATATTCTCAAGTGTGATTCAAATGAGAGAGCCTTGCCTCTTATTTATACTCTCCAAGTAGCTTCCTTAAAAACATCTTCTAGGTCACTTGGCCCACTTTCTTTATTTTAGGGTTGGGTCCACTTCTAATTTCTCCATTAAATT
>ML788886.1:528335-551603 GCA_009831015.1 Picea engelmannii
CCAGTGATATATTTATTATTTGAAGGGTATCACACTTCAAACTTGGGCATTGTACCATATTGTAAAGGTGTAAAGAGTCTTGTCTCAAATAGAATTTTTCAGTTGAGCCATGCAAAGCTTTTTAATGTTGTTGTTCTATAAAATAGAGTAAGAGTCCAAGCCTTGGAACTCAACATTTTAAATCCACCTGCCCAATTCTTGTGTAATTCAACATCCCTTCATTATTTTAAGGCTCTCATTCTAAAATAAAAATTATTGTAAATCATATTTAATAAACATATTGTGAAAGTTTTATCTTTTTTCTGTTTGCATATATTTAATAATCATTACATATTTGATGACTGCTGAATAAAGAATGACTTTTTATATGATTTTAGATGAAAATTTTCAATCGAGGCTCCAGGGGAAGTAGGAGGGGATGAGGAAGAAAGACAAATGTTGTTTGGCAAGAAGAGAGAATCCGATTTTTCATGCCTGTTGATGCCAATTCAGAAGAATTCAACCAATTGGTTCAAACTAGGAACCTATCTCTAGGAGGCTAGAAAGCACACCAAAGTATTATAGATGTCCTTGAATTTCCTCAAGTACCAATGCAAGAAAATGATGGATGGGAAGAACACCAAGTTAAACATGCTTCTGGAATTTTAAATTGGCCCAATAGTCCTAAGAATCCTCCATTGGTTGTTACTACCAATATTGTTCCTTTAGTTAACTCACATGCATCTGGAATTTTAAACTGGCCCAATAGTCCTAAGAATCCTCCATTGGTTGTTACTGCCCATATTGTTCCTTTAGATATCTTTAGTTCAAAGCCCACCAATCATTAAAATCAAATCCTCACCTCTATAACTATTACCTAATGATAAGAAAGGAAAGAGGCCTTAAATTCCCAGCATCGAATCATCCCAGTCTACTTTGGTTCATCAAAAATCAGATACTCAAAAAATAGGGGAGGAAGGTGTTGAAATTAGTGTAGCTTCAAGAACCATTCTCCAAAGGATAGCTAAGACCCTAGCTGAGATCTAGGGCCCCCAATGCACTCCTGGGGTTTCTTGGTTTGGGACCAAGCAGTTAGAGCCATGGAAAAAGACCCTAGTGAGGGCACCCAGTATATTGTTGGGGTTCTTGGTCAAGGACCAAGAAGTAAGTCTGTAGATGTGTTCTAGGGCCTTTGGATGTGTTCCAGGGAATCCTTGCTCGGTGCTTGGATTGATCCTTGGATGTGTTCCTTGGTGGTTGATTATATAATTCCTTAGATATGTTCTAGGGCCCCTGGATGTGTTCAAGGGAATCCTTGCTTGGTGCTTGGATTGATCCTTGTATGTGTTCCTTGATGGTTGATGATGTAAGTCCCTAGATGTGTTCTAGGGCCCCTCGATATGTTCCAGGGAATCTTTGCTTAAACGCTTAGGTTGATTCTTGGTCTTTTACCTTGGTGGATGAAAGATCCTAGATGTGTTCTAGGGCCCCCAGATGTGTTTTGGGGTACCCTGGTCTTGCACCAGGTAGTTCTTGGTTGTGTACCAAGATATGATGATGTGTGATCTTCTTCCTCTCTCCTGGGATGGTCCATGAGACCTAGGAGCAGCCACGAAGATGGACATGACCACATCATGGATATTTCCTCCTATGAAGTGATGATCAAGTTTATAAGCCATCATGAGACTTATGTGGACATGTTTTGCCATTGAAGAGGAACCCCTTTCCCTTGTCTTGTAGTCCCCCTTTATTGTTTTTGTTTCCCTCCTTGTTTAATGTAGTGTTGGGGTTTTATAAGTCACTTTGACTTAATTGAATTTTAATTAATATTTTTATTAATTAAAAATATTAATTAATTATTAATTATCTTTTATTTATTTTATTTTTTATTAGGGTTTGACTTAATCCTAAAGGTAGGGTTAAAATAGAAAACCCTAACCTACCCACCTAAGCTATAAATAAGAGCCTACCCCTCTTTCATTCATACACTCTCCTATATCTTCCTATCTGAACTTGTTGCGGCTACCTCAGATTGTTTTTATTATTTGTGGTATGGCTTTCCTAGTGGATTTTCTTTTTCAGTTTTAAGGTATTGGTTGGACAGTTTTTTAGTGTAGTCTTAGCTTGTTGGTTGGGAGATACTAGAGATATTATCCTTGGTTGCATGTGTATGCCATGGACTTTTGTTGGCTATTGTGGGTCTTCTCTTGATAGTCGTGAACCTTCCTGTGATTACCACATACCTCTCCTTGGCTGAGTGTTGGATCCGCAGACCCTTCCTTAACTATATGTGTATGACGTGGACCTTTTGTGTGTGTTGTGGCCTCTTCATTTGTTGCTACTGTATGTTGTGAAGGTACAGTGGCCTCCCATCTCCTTGCTGCCACTGTGTATAAGGTGTCACTACCTTCCAGGCATCCTTTGGCTCCTCCTCCTTTATTTGTTGGTGCATTCCCTCTTGAAGGGCTTCTCTTTGATGTCCCTTTTGTTGTTGCATTTCCTCTTGAAGGGATTCTCTTTGTTGTCCCTTTTTGTTGGTGCATTCCCCCTTGAAGGGTTTCTCTCTAATGTCTCTATTTTGTTGGTACCTTCTTTGGCTTGAAGGGTTTTGTTGTTGTAGTGTACTACATTTCAGTTTCAGACAGTTTGTTATGGGTGTTTGCATCAGCTCTGTATGTGGTCCTCTTTGGCAAAACAATCTACCTAATATCATGATAGATGATCATAACACTTGAGTTTGATCCATGAATTTAAGCTAATTTATGAGCATATTAAAGGGGACAACATCTACATGTGACATGTACATCCTTCATTGGCTAGAGGTAAGTTAAGATTTGTTTTAATTGAAATTTGCATTCAAAAAATTTGTTTTCATATGCTCAAATCTAACTTTATATATTTAATCTGCTTCAGTTAAATGTTTTAAGTGTCGATCTATATTTGTATTAGTGCACAGATTCGAAAAGATATTATTTTTTTCTATTTTTCCCTAAAATCTAACATGGTATCAGAGCTTAGGGTGTGAAAAGAGCTCATTTGTGGCAGACTTTTGAGCCTGCATAGATCTACATTTAAGGGATTGCTTTTGCAGATCAACAGTTAGCTTATTTTATCTTATTTATAGTATGACTCCTTCATTACTCATCTAAGACTCTAGAACTCGGCATGTTCTAAGAATGAGACAGCCACAGGTCCAAGTCAAATCTGAGATTATTGAACAACAGATCTGGGTTGATTGTAGGAGTTGGTCCAAGCCCTTATGGACTTTACCAACAACATTTTTGAGCCCCGTTTTGAGCAATCCAATTTTAGATCTAGATCAATTCTTGAGGCAGCTTGAGGATGACATTCTACATAAATAAGAAGGATACATAATCCTTATAGAAACTACCTCTAGCACCAACCGCAACCACGGCAGGTCAAAGGAAAATTACAGACCTATCCTAAAAAACTGAGGAAATTCAAGTACAGATCTAAGGAAAGATCTTTGTAGTCAAAAGGAGACTGATTTCAGACTTGACCTATTGCAGAAATAAAACTGAGTTTTAGAGGAGGTAATGGTATGTTTGATACACAGTTTTTAGGTAGGTTGAGCATTGCCTTAAGACCATGTTTTAAATATGGATGTTTTTTTTTAGACTGGAGAAATATTGAAAGCCCCACATCTCATTTGTACCTAAACTTGAAGTGATATCTCTTTTGTGGAAGAGAAAAATATGTCTAGCCAATATGTCTAGCCTCCATCTCTTCAACAAACTCAAAATACTTAGTTTGAAAAGAACAAGACAATTTGAAAATTATAGTGGTTGATTGCATGAGAAGTGATTTAAAAGTGTTTTGATTACTTAAAGAGTGCAATGTCATCAGTTTTCTAAACCTACAGAAAGCATTGATCAAGTGGTGTAATTCTTTTCTTTTGTTGAAAACACCTAATGAAATCCTTCAAGAAGAAAATCAAGTTAAATTAGCCTAGAATGATGGTGGGTACCTGTTACACATTATTTTCATCATGCCTATGACCATTAATGATGTAAACCTATATGTTTCCTTCAAAGGGGTCAGTGGCCTAAGTTCCTGAAGAAAGAAGGGAGAAGAACTTTTCCTGAGAAAAGAAGTTGCATTTTCCTTTGTAAAAACCCTATTAAATTGGGTTTTTGCATGCTACACTATAGCTAGGGTGCGAAAATGCCTGATTTTTGCAGGCTGCACCATAGCTAGGTTGTGAAGTGTTCGCAGGTTGCTATATAGGCAGGGTGCGAAAATGCTCATATGTGGGGAAAATGAGCATCTTCTCGATGCTTCTAGAAGGAGAAACCTCCATGGTGATGTGGCATTTGAATGGTTTGGATCTTACTTGCTTTCATGATTTAGCGGGATCATCCTAACCTTCTCACCTTATCTTCTTCAACTTATAAAAGGAGAGGAGCTCTCATGGAGAAGGTTAGCTTTGGATTTTGGAGCTTGGATTGGATTGAGCTTTGGAGATTGTTAGCTTGGCTAGATGGGCCACTTTGTCAAGATAGATTGTGAATATTATCAGATCTATGCTCTTAGAATTCTTGGACTAGAAGTGTGTGGGGAACGAAGGATAGTTGGAAGGGACCTTACGACATCAAGGCCATAGTTGCAATCTCTCTTTCACATTTAATATGATACAATAATATAATTCTTTCCTATAAAGCTTGTTGTGTTTTATTGTATGATTCCTTGATCACATACATAGGTTTATATTGAGTTTATGCTATTACTATCACTTTGGTTGATTGCATTATTTTGCAGGTTCATCATTGTATGAGCATTGGAACGGAGCTAGGATGGCGATAGCAAGAGGAAGCGAGGTTCAAACGGTATGTCACCTATCCCTCTTTAGTTAGTAAATTCAATATCTAAAACTCAAGGAAAGCATCATGTTCTGGTGTGTTTTGTTCTAGATCTAGGTGGATCTAGGGAGATCAGTTAGTGTCTGCACCTACCGATTTATCCAATAACAAAATTGGCAGCCATACTGGGGACGAATTATTTCCTAGTTAGTCTAGTTTCCCTTGCTTTGATTGCTTGTTTTCTAGTTTCTGAGTCTGTGGGAGACCCATCCAGACTCTCTGGATCTGAAATTTCACTTATACTCTTTGTCCATTTTCCAAATTCCTTTTGTTTACAGACATTCCCGCACTATACTTGTATATGGCCTGCGAAAACCTTTGATTTTTTCACCTCACTGTTTAAACCAGTGCGGCATTTTTGACCCCTACCCATTGCTAGCCTGCGAAAACTGTTGATTTTCGCACTGTAATATACTACTGGCTTGCGAACTTGTTTGTAAAAATTTTTGGATTGGGTCTTGTTATCTTTTGATGCCCAATTTTTCTTTGATCAGCTAGATTGAACCTTTGGAGCCTATATTGACCTGTTTACAGTCTGCTTGACATTCTTTGAGTTGCTTTTAGCCATCTTTGCTTTGTTTGGTTTTGAAGGATTAGTCTCTTTCTTTGAGTGTCTTTCAATTACAAAGCCTATGTTTTCTTTAGAATTGTTTAAGGAAAGATCAAATTTCTTCTAAATAGTTCGCTTTAAAAGAAAAATTTTAGTTTGGGTTTCTTTGTTTTAAGAAAGTTCATTATTGCTTTTAGTGAAATTTTTGAAACAAAAAGATTTAATTTCTTGCTTTATATTATATTGGGGACAACCTTGCATTTGAAGTAGTGAAATTGCATGATACTTGGCATTTTTTGGTCTTAAATTCGGAAAAAAAATTCCCCCTCATGGTCGTGGGGGGCCATGAATCGTGTATTGGTGTACAGTCTATTTTGTTCATTTCTTAAAGACATTGATATTGATGAGTTTTTTAAAATGTTGGGATATTGTGCATCCGGGAATGATAAATGTTTTCTCCTTATCGTAGCATAGCTCTCATCAAAATGAAAAGATTGCATCTTCATCTCTTTGCATAACTTTCGAGTCGGTCAAAACACCATATTGTCCACGCCATTTTCCTTTTGAGTAACAACAGCCTTAACAATAAAGCGCTTATAAAAATTGATTAGACATTTTTATATTTTCTGGTAGCAAATCTACATTAGTTTAGTTGTAGGGCTTTGGAATAGGTGTGAAAGATAACTTTCCAACGCTGCAAACAAACATAGTATCTTGTGATAGGGAGATTTAAATCCACTTACTACATTTTTTCATGGGAAGCCCTTCTCACAAAAGGGTCGATCACAAGGTTGCATTAAGACTAGCAGAGTTACTCACCCTTCTTTGTTGGTCTTGGTGTACAGATTGCATGTATTATGGGGGTCACTTGAAGGTATACCCACAATTATTAGTGGAAGCCTTTTGATTTGATTTCGAGCTAGATACCCTGCCTTTGTGTGTGGATCGGACTCTCGATTTTTTCCCCAAACATCACTATAGTAATTGGTAACCTTAGTGGCCTATCTCTCTAGGTTCTTTACACGAGGTGACTATGGAGGAGCAAGTATTCATGGTACCTGGAATCGACGTTGGACAAACTCACTCGAGCTCCTTGGAGGGTATACCCATGATTATGTGTGGGAGATTCCACCAAGGTGTAAGTCCGTTAAGTAGGTCGTCAATGTAACTTTTCCACCCGCTCTATCTCAGCCCTTTCTTACTTTGTTCCTGCAACATTGGATTTCACCACCAATTAGTGTGCTCATTGTGAGAAGGTTTTGTTTGATTGTTTTCTTACTAGATTTTTAATGTGTGTTGTTTGTTTTCCCTAGTGGACTCTAGATTGGATCTTTATTTTTATGGCATCAGTTCCTGGAATGACCAATGAAGGAACTCCTTTTCCAAGGGAACCTTTTGTCTTTCCTTCTTACAGAAACATTGGTCCTCCTCATATTGCTACTTTGAGCCTTCCAGGTCTCACAATTGGATTACCCATATGGTTGTTTTCCACTCAGGTAATCCCGAATGCAGTTAGTGCTTCAGTCACAAGCACTTACCCCCAAGAGCATCAACCTTATGTTGATCCTTCACCTTCTTCACCAGTAAGGTCTTCTTCACCTTCTTCGCTTGCAAGGTCACCTTCCGTTTCATCTTCTTCATAAAGTGAAAATTCTGAAGCTAGTAACTCGATGAATAAGAAGAAGAAGAAAAGAAAGATTAAGAATAAGAAAGATAAACAAGGGTCAAAACATCCAACCATTGTCAAACATGTTGGAAAACAACTAGTTACTATTAATTGTGTTGGGATTGTTGATGATGTCAAGATCACCCAAACAACTTGTAAGCCCAAGTACTCTTGCAGGCTTTGTAAGGGTATCCATCTTCTTAAGGATTTCCCTGGTCTATCCAAGGTTATAGAAGTATGGTCTACACACCATGACCAACCCATGTCCTCAGCCTCTGAACAAAATGTTGATGACCTTTCGTCAACTAGTCACGATACTGTTGGGAAGAAGAAAAGTAGAGTCAAGTTCTTGTGTATGTTATACAAAGGGAGTCATCTAACTCACCTTTGGCCTCATATGGACAAAGCCTTGAAATTACTGGTAGACATGGCTATTTCACAGCCTCAACTTCCAGCTGCTTATCGCAAGCTTGCTCTTGACCCTCCTATAGTTGATGGAATGATCACTCTGGTCCCTTCACCAGTCAATCTGGTTGATCATGTCATCAATATGGTCACGTCCTTAGTTGAACTAGTTGACAAAGTGGTTGATCTGATACCATCCTCGATCAATCTCGCTCTCCCCTCAACGAGTGAAACTAAAGCGGTCGATCTGATCCCATCCTCGGTCGATCCCACTCTCCCATTAGAGAGTGTCACCCAAGTGGTCGATCCATTTCCATATGTCGACCCCATTCTCCCCTTGGTGAATGCAACCCAAGTGGTCAATTTGATCTCATCATCGGTCGATCCTACTCTCCCGCTAGAGAGTAAACCCGATACTACCCACATTTTTCTCGTTGATAGAGAATCTACCATGCTGGGGGGATATCCCTCCTTCTTCTATGGAACCCCCTCCAAGTAATGAGGCCATCCATTTTTATTGAGGTGTGCTAACTAGACCTCATCTTCCCTCTCACATTCCTTTCCAGATTATAGTACACTTTTGTGGTCGAGACGTTCCTTAGACACTGATAGATGAAGGTGTGTCTGTTAGTATTTTATCCTCTTTTACTTGGCAAGCTTTGGGTTTTCCTCAGCTTGTGTCGGTTACACAAAATTTTTTAGCTTTTAACAGAAGAACCAGTCAACCTTTAGGGACCCTTCCTCAGTTTCCTGTAAATTTGGGAGGGAAAACTGTCTTTATTGACGTCATGGTAGTCCAAGACCCCTTGGATTTCGCTTTACTCCTTGGGCGAGATTATGTCTATGCCATGAAATCTATTGTGTCTACTCTTTTTCGTGTGATATATTTCCCTCACGATGGACGAGTTGTGACTATTGATCAACTTTCATTCATTGACCCCAACTAGATTGCCTCTGTAAATGGTTCTTATATGCAGACGGTATCACCCCTGCCACAGGTCAATTATGTGGCGTTGTCTCCGATGGCTTCAACTTCTGGTGACTTAGATCCAGTAGTTGACATGGTTATCTCTTTGATAGGGTCTTTAGAGCTTGATCTCCTTACCCCTGTCGCCACCCTCGACATGTGTTCCTTCCAGAGTGTGTCCCTTTCATCTACTGAAGATCTATTGGAAGCCATCACCGAGTTTTGTCCCTTGACATGGTGTCCTTATGGAGCATTGTCCTCTTGGAATCCATGATCAAGAAGAGTTTCAAGGATAGTTTTTGTGTCTCTAAGGAAACCTCGTTAAAAAATGAAACAGAGGTCTTTGAGCATGGTTTTCTTCTTTCAAGCTCGTTAAAAAATGAAATAGCTTTCCCGCTCTCTATTTGAGTCAAGTCCTTAGTCTAGTATTTGAAGCTTCATTTCATTCTCCTTTGTAGTTGGATGAAACAAAGCTTGGGGGGCAATGCCTTTAGCCTCTGGACTTCATGTTGAAGTTACACTGCTAGTTTCTTAAGCTAGGGGCTAAGTACCAACCATCCCTGTGTTATGCATTGGGAAGTCCAAGCATAGTTTTCTCTGGTTCAATCTTGTGTAAAAATGAAACCACTTACCTCAAGCATAGTTTCCTCTAGTTCAAGCTTATGTAAAAATGAAACCAGGTCCAAGCATAGTTTTGTTTTGTTTTAAAGCTTGCGTAAAAATGAAAAAATCATGAGCTTAGTCTTTGTTCTTTCTCCTTCTCGTAAATACATGAGAATAAGTTATCGAGCTTAGTATTTGTTCTTTCTCAGGCTCGTAAATCAATGAGAATGTAGCCGAGTATACTTTTATCAGTTTTTCAGATTCGTAAAGGTTATACAAAAAAGGAACCCACTGGAGTTCCCTTTAAGCTCTTTTTAGACTCTCTAAACATGAAAAGATTGTCAAGCAATCTTGTTCTTTTCACACTCGTTAAAGTATTTGAAGAAAACGTCTGTTGAGCGATAGTTTATCTCTTTTTCGGTATCATCAGACTACTTTATGAAAAAGGAACTGAGAGAGTTCTCTTTAAGTGTTTTTTAGACTCTATAAACATGAAAAACCCCTGAGTTTTCTTTCTTTGGACTCATAAAACAAACATTGAAAGGCCCATGTGGGACCGAACCACTCCTTCCTAGGGTTCGTTAAACATACTCAGAGGGACTCATCCGAAGGATGAGCTTACATTTCAAGCATATGTTATCCTCCTCAAGCTTGTTTAAAAATAAAGAGGTACTCGCCAGAAATGGTGGGGGGAAATTTGGGAAAGAAATGTGTCTTAACCTGTATTTCATGGAAGAGTCATTTTTTAGCATGACACCCTTTCACTCACTTTGCATCTAGGTTGGAAAATTTGCTTGTCTCTTGATCATACTCCTTTATAAGATTACAAATTGGTATGTGATCCCTGTTGTTGAGTCAGTGTTTCAAAGACAGTTGTCATGTCATCAATACTTTCAAAATGAAGTTCAACCTGGAAAGCCTTATATTGAATTGGCCATTTTTGCAGTCTTTAAGCCTTCTATTGCGTCGACCATCCCTGAGTCAGTCCTAAAATTACTTGTTACTATGATCTACCTCAAAACTTGTTACTCGTTTCATGTCATTGATGGGGAATACATTAAGGTCCTCCTGTGACGAGTCTTTTCCTGTCAACTTCAACTCATTATCCAGGAATTAGAATTAGAAACTAATTGGTACCTTGGAACATGCATGCCTCAATGGCAGGTTTCCTCGCTTTCGATAGTGGGTTTTCATTATTGACCCCTGATTGGGAGATTCCGCCGAGTGTTCGACTTCAGCTCATTAATTCACATTCGTTGTATTGTACTAGTGTACCTTGGGAGTCATTGACATTAATGGTGGTTTTCCTCGTACTTTTTAAAAGTATACACTGATGACCAGTAATCAAGTGGTTTCTACCATGTTCGACTTCGACACATGTATTTGCATGGTTAGATTCGTACTATAGAGTGGTGGAGATGAAGACCCTGGATCTTTTCTGACAGATTTAGGTTGCGTTGGAGTATTTTCAGTTTGTACTATTGCATAGATCCACATTGTATGTCTCATGGCTATGTTCAAATTTGAGTCTTTAACACATAGATCCATAGTGTATTTTTGGTGGCTATGTTTAGATTTGAGTCATATTGGCATGGATCCACAGTGTATGTTTGGTGGCCATAACCTGTCTTACTTGACATGGATCTTTTCATGTCAACATTTATTCTCTGATTCATTTGTATTCTGAGTATGGGAATTCCTACCTTAGTGATGATATATTATTGTACTGTATTTCCTTGTTTGTTGGCAGGTTTTCGAATGACTGTTCCTTGTTCCCTACACACACTCGACAAAGTATTTCATCTATAACTTTTTTCTAACTTCATACTTTGGGGGGCTCTCTGTTACACATTATTTTCATCATCCCTATGACTGTTAATGATGTAAACCTATATGTTTCCTTCAGAGGGGTCAGTGGCTTGAGTTCCTGAAGAAAGAAGGGAGAAGAACTTTTCTTGAGAAAAGAAGTTGCATTTTCCTTTGTAAAAACCCTATTAAAGAGGATTTTCGCATGCTGCACTATAGCTAGGGTGAGAAAATGCCTTATTTTCGTAGGCTGCACCATAGCTAGGTCATGAAGTGTTCACAGGTTGCTATATAGGTAGGGTGTGAAAATGCTCATACGTGGGAAAAATGAGCATCTTCTCAATGCTTCTAGAAGGAGAAACTTCCATGGTGATGTGGCATCCGAATGGTTTGGATCTTACTCGCTTTCATGATTTAGTGGGATCATCCTAACCTTCTCACCTTATCCTCTTCAACTTATAAAAGGAGAGGAGATCTCATGGAGAAGGTTAGCTTTGGAGTTTGGAGCTTGGATTAGATTGAGCTTTGGAGATTGTTAGCTTGGCTAGATGAGCCACTTTGTCAAGACGGATTGTGAATATTATCAGATCTATGCTCTCAGAATTCTTGGACTGGAAGTGTGTGGGGAATGAAGGACAGTTGGAAGGGACCTTATGACATCAAGGCCATGGTTGTAATCTCTCTTTCACATTTAATATATGATACAGTAATACAATTCTTTCCTATAAAGCTTGTTGTGTTTTATTGTATGATTCCTTGATCACATACATAGGTTTATATTGAGTTTATGCTATTAATATCACTTTGGTTGAGTGTGCTCTTTTGCAGGTTCATCATTGTATGAGTGTTGGAATGGAGCTAGGATGGCGATAGCGAGAGGAAGCGACATTTAAACGGTATGTCACCTATCCCTCTTTAGTTAGTAAATTCAATATCTAAAACTTAAGGAAAGCATCATGTTCTGGTGTGTTTTGTTCTAGATCTAGGTGGATCTAGGGAGATCAGTTAGCGTCTACACCTACCAATTTATCCAATAATAGTACCTTACCTAAGCCTTTCTTGTTAGGGATCAGTATTCATGTGTCATCCACATGAAAGATTTAGAGCTCCTATTGGTTGATTGACAAAAGAAGGTTTTCAATGAAGGCTACTGAGGGCATGTTCTTGGCAAATAGAAGAATCTATGACCGGTGAGTTTTTATTAATCTCAGAATCTTCTGATATTGTAAGATGGGTTGATTGAACAATCATAATGTGATGGCCTTCCTCTCTTTCCTAGAAGTCTGAATTGCACCTAGTCAACCGAAATCAACAACAGTCAAAATATTTCTAAAGTCTTTACATGCCTTGGATCCATTATCGATGGTTGGGAAGATAGATAGTCTTATCAAAGATAACTTACCTTATAAACATCTTATTCTATCTGCAAAAGAGACATTTATCAGTTTTCTTGAAACATAATTTGGATTTATTTTATCAGGGAAATATAGTCACATTTGGGAGATTCTTATCACTGTTGATATAATCCTTATTGGTCAGTTGATCTCTAAGTTGAAAAATAAAGGTTTAGAGGATATTTGGAGCTTAATCCTATGGTGTTCTATCATCACATGCTCCTCCACCGGCTTGCTGATATTTTTGGTTTAATGCATGAATCTGTTAAAGAAAAAAATTATTGTCATCTTTGAACAATGTCAAGATTCATCTTGGTGAGTAATATCTTGAAGTAGAAATTTGGAGTCCATATCTGTTTCATTTTCATTTAATCATTGATTTTAAAATAATTATGTGACTACTAAAGACACCAAGAAGAGTTGCGATTATCTTACTGTCAGAATCTCAATTATATTTCGGTTACATGATTAGGGAAGTTGTGATCTCAACATATACTTGTTGATATAAGCTAGGTTTGGTAACTCAACAGTATGATGGACTATTATCCTCGATATGAGAGTCCAACAAGTACCCTTTTGGGCCATTTTTATGTTGGGTTGTTTTCTTGGTTAAGGAGTCCAAATTATCTTGGTAGTTGGGGTATTTCTCCCTCATTTTGGGAACCCTACATATATCTCTTTTTAATCAAGAGTCTTGATACTGTAATTGAGCCATTATCCTTGGTATAGGAGCTCAATAAGTTTGAATCATATTTTCATACTAAACTTGGTACCGGCACCAAGTACATCTTGAAGAGATACAACACCAGATCAAATTCAAAGGATAATGTAGGTTCAAAGGGAGCCAGTTTGCACATGCAGGGAGGTAGACATATTATGATACTCAGAGGGAGCAGTCTCAATATGTGAGTTAGGCCATGACATGCAACATATGGCAGTTTTGAAAAATTCAAATCTAGAAGGAATTGACTATGACGAGATCTTTGCTCTCGTTACCAAGTATACTTCCATCAGAATCATTATATTTCTTGTTGCATTTTTTTGGTTAGAAACTTCACCAGAAGAATGTTAAGACTGCTTTTCTTAATAGTGAAGTTGAGCAAGAGGTTTATATCGAACATCCTTGGGGGTTTTTTATCCATGGGAAAGAATCCCATGTCTGCAAGCTAAAGAAAGCATTGTGTGGATTGAAACAAGCTCCAAGAGCTTGGTATAGAAGAATTGACATTTTTCTTCAAAGTCTTGGGTTCACCAAGAGTATAGTAGATCTCATTCATTTTTATGAGATATTGGACCAAATGCCTTCTACCTTGAATGTCCAATCAACTAGGTAAAGAGAGAATCAAAGACCTTAATGTCTACTTACAAAAGGTACTCTTCTTGACAAAAGGCCTTTCACCACCAAATAGAAGCCAATCACTAAGAGTCTAGTTGTAAGAAAGGAAATTTTCCTTCGGAAGACAAGATAGTTTTGTAATCCACTCTTGAAAAATAGTTCCCCCATTTATAACAAAAATTAGGGACAAATTCTCCCTCTAACAAGGAGGGGTGGGTGAGTACATTAATATATTAAATATTGGATTTAATTGTTCTCATTATATAATATATATATATTTTTAAATGCAAATGTACATTTATAGTTAGTGAGATTTTGCAACTATTATTTGTGGAAAAATGGAATTTCTAAATATCACTTTAGAAGTGAAATACTACATTTTATCATAAAGATCAATTGTGTAAAGAATTCTTAATCATGTGTATTAAATGTTTCCTTTATTTAAAGGACCCAAGCTTTCATTTACAATACACATTGAGTTTTCCTTATGAGTTTACAATTTTTCCTATCCTCTTGAGTAAATCCTACTGCAACATCTTATTGGAATCCCATCTAACTATGCAAMTTGTATTGMAAAGCATTGATTKTTCCTATKAMTTTKTCTTCTCTACAACCATATAAACTTAAGGTTATGAGATTGGATCCATCCCACAACTTTGGGGTAGAAGAATCATGCCTTTCCACAACATTACACCTTTTAATCTTTTCACAACSTTACAAGCTTGGAGTTTTGTCCATGATCAACACCGAAACCTACTTGCAATCTAGTACTATCATTGTTGTTGTATTTCTCATCGTCRCAACTAGGCGTTTCAGYCCTCAATAGCACYACAACTTCYAATTTACAGATTCTTCSACTCTAATGAGTCTCTATGACCATGCAAATTCAAACTTTTKCATTTGAATTAGATCATAGAMATCCAAAACATGTTAASTCCTTTACTAGAACACCACCTAGGTAACAAAAGTAAGGCACCTATGAGACAAGTGTCTTGAGAAAGKAATTTCTAGTGTTCCTTACATRGAAAAATATCATGGAGTAATTAAAGTGAATGTAGAGTTGGCATGCATCCTATTAACATCCACTCAAACCAATTTYTCTTGTCAAARATGTGTTAAGATCCTTTGGTKRTGGAGAGAAACCAAYTACATGAGGTCAAACACCTTCCCTCACACACACRYACACAAGGKATCTACACCCATCAGGGTTTGAACCTGGGTTGTTTACATGGTATCACCCCTATCCCAAGCACTAAGCCATAGACATAACCTTGCAACATATGATTGTTGAGGTTTGTCATCATTAAAAAAAAAATCCTCATGATAGGATGGTTGTGATGTGGAAGTAGGAGCAGTTGAGCTTCATTTACCAAACCTTGCCAAGTTGATTTGCACTCTGTACACAAGAGAGAAGCTTCAAAAGCAAAAAAAAAAAAGATTTCATCATTGCCAAGATCCAAATTATGAAAAACTAAGGTGCAACAATATTTGATCCTAAAATCCAAAAAGCACTAATTTTGTGGACACTAGACAACAAATTAAATGTAACAACCTCTAATGATTCTATTATCCATTCTATCTATCTCTTGATCAATGAAATCTAAATTTATCTCTTAACATAGATCTTCTTTTAAGAGTCTTCCTCTAATGATTTGGATTTGCAAGCGAAATACATTGTAGTGTGCAAGTGATTCCTACCATTTTATGATTTAAGTGCATTTCATAAATATCTCTCTTTTATTTTCACTATGTCATGTGTCTTTCTACTGCTACTTTCAGATTTTATCAATATTTGGTGTGCCAATGTCCCTATTTTTCACTTTAAAGATGATAGAACGAGTTGGTTTTTTTTAGAAAAGAAGTTTAAAGATTGTTTTAGATACCATTGAAATAGAAATGGGAGGAATTGTACATTTAAATCCTTTCCCCTTTTGTCTAAATACAAAATATAAATTAGACGTATAAGCATCATGGCATGGACATCTCTTTATATGTGAGGCATGATGACTCATACATTAGTAAGTTCAAACTTGCTATGTAAAACTATTGGCTAACACCAAGTTCTCAAAAAATAATTTTTTTTTACTACATATCAACGATCATCAGTGTTCCTAAAGTCTCTATTAACTACACTACAATCTACTATGAAATACTGGGTAGGATCAACTTATAATTTGTCAATAGGGATAACTATTAAGATAATGTAATGTTCTTGACTTGGCTAGTCTAGGAAACATTGCTAATGTGTGTGTAGGATTAATTGTTTACAGCATATAAATGATCATACAAATAACAAATGTGACAAAGGACTGCAAAGTTTATATTATGATATCTTTGCGAAGTACAAAGGCCGAATGCGGATGAATAAAATGAATCACTCGGCTAGATCAAAAGACAAAAGGATCTTATCCAGAATACAATAAGAAAAATAAATGATAATGCCCAATAATAGATGAGCACTACGGGATCAATGGATGAGCTGGAACTATGGCAGCATGTACGGTAACTGTTGGAAGTCTGGAAAGTTCTCCCTGGTGGCTATACCTCTCGGAATGGCTTGGAAATTGTCCCAAATGGTGTGCCTTGCTCTAGCTCTCAGGCATGGTAACTAATCGGACCCTCTGCTAGTGGGTCTAGACCCCAGATGGATACCCCTAGGGGAATGCGCCCCTCTCTCTAGAAAAATGTGTCCTAGTGATTCCACTGTTGGAATTGGGTGAGATGTATCTCAAAATGTTCTCCATGGTCTACTGGGAAAAAGGTCAAAAGGGTTTCCCTGAATCTGATCTGATGCTCGCTCGGGAACGCCAAATGTGTCCACCAAAAGTGTTTCACTTCCAAGTCTGGAAAATGTGCCCCAGATGATTCCTCCATTGGAATCTGACGAGGAACCAGGAAAAATATGTGCCTTGCCTTCCTCTCAAATGGGTCAGAGGGGAATCTCTGAAATCCTCTTCAATGGGACAAGTCAATCTACTTAACCTCCTCTAGAGTTGCACCCTCGCCCTAGATAAGTGCACCCTTGCTGCTTAACCCTGTGTAACTGCTGCTAAAGAATGATGGAAGGCCTGTGTGATATTCCTGGTGACTAAGGTGTGTCTCTCAACACTAAAATCATCCAAATGGTTTCTTCCTCCTGGAATCCACTGAACTATCTCTCATTAGATGTACCTCTCTCCTCGATGACAAGTCATAATCTGCATAATGATGAATTAGGTCACTGACCCTTCTCTTATAGCTTTCCAAAACCCTAATTCACTGCTAAAACCCTAATTCATTGTTGGCTTCTAATTTAAGCTCATATGTTCTGTTAGAACTAGGAATCACCTTCAGATTGCATGGAAGGCAAGCCCAATACCCATCAGGTTATATGTGAATGTAAGAGTGTTTAAAGGGTCAAATGGAAAAAGACTCAAAATGATAATGTTCCAACTCAGAAAATAGGGCTAGCATGCACCAGCACTCAAGGTCTTGGCTAAATTCAATCAGTAATTTGGGAGTAATTATGAATAGAGGGAAGACTTGAATGAGAGGAATGTAGGGGCTACTGTAAACATCAGGTCTACAAAATCCTAAGGAAGAAAGTTTCTTAATACAAGATCTTCTTGAACTCAAAAACTAAGGAAGCTACATAAACATCATGATAATATAATGATCAAACATCCACCATAACATCATCACAATCATTCATGTGAATCATTCAAATCATGAACATTTAGCATCATAAGCAAATAAGCTAAAAGAGAAGTTGATTTCTATTAGCCAAAATGTCTTAAATCCAGTACATAGCTAGATCACAGTCACTTCATCAAAATATTACAGTCTAAGGGAGCCTTGCTCAACCATCTAAACCAACTAAAGCATTTGATCTATCTATTTATAACAAAAGGGAGGCAATAGTTGTAGGTACGAGTTAACCTCCTTCCCTTGAAAATATCTAAACATTTATTTGATCTAACAACTTAGTTAACAACCTATGCTATAAAATAGGAAAATGTTGGTGACTAATCCAACCAATCTTCAAGATGACTTGATTCCTTCTTGTTGCGCAACTCCTTGTTTGCCATGTGTCTTTCAAAAGAATATGGTTGTCCTCATGATGCCATCTGTTGTTTCTACAATCTTCTCCATCATCATCTATCCAAAAGTTGTTATCTTGGCCCTCTTGAATCCCCGGTGTCTGTCAGTAGCTTCTTTAGGTAGCAGCATGAGTAGCGCACTTCAAAGTTGGACAAGTAGAAAAGGTAGCACCTGTAGGTAGCGCCATTGTGTTGTGTATATGTGCAAACTTTTGTTCTCTGCTAGATATTGGGTAGTGAATTTACGTAGCGCCACTATGTTGTGTCTTTGTGCAGACTATGTTCTCTACTAGATATTAGGTAGCGAATTTATGTAGTGCCACTATGCTGCATCTGTGTGCAGGTTTATTCTCTGCCAGATATTAGGTAGCTCCTATAGGTAGTGCCACTTATGTTGCGTCTGTGTGCAGGTTCAGGTAGCACTGTCAAAAAATGCAACGCCTCAAATCTTGAACATGTGCAGAGCAAGTAGTGACTTTTCATAATGTCAAACCCATTATACTTAGGTGACTTGGCAGTACTCTAGGTAGTGCATTTTACCACTGAGGGAGTTAGCACTTCATAGAAGCCCAAAACTCTAATATTTAAATGCTTAGAAGCCTATATAGATGGCATAGGTAATATTTGAAAAATAGTTTACCCTCTCAAAAAGGAAACATCCTCAAAAATGGGGCTCACCTTTCAACAACTATTTTGTTACCTTGATAGTTAACCTCACACTCTTTCTTGTAGAAGGAGGATCTTCATTTGGCACAGCAGAATTTTTCTTGCTAGCAATGATAGGATTCTTATTTTTAGCAATGACAGACTTCTTGATTGGGGCTATGCTCTCCTTGACTATTGATGTCTCTTTCTCAATAGCAGCTTCAACCAATACCTGCAAATTTTTCTGAGCTACTTCATCTCAAAAATGTTGCAACTCTACCTTGAGTTTCATGTTCTGGGATTGAAAACCTCTTTTCTACCTATAAAGGTTTTGGAGCTACCTATGAAGGGGCTAGGCCTTTCTTGCTACAAACCTTTCCAGGTCAAGGGTATGACTATAGCCATCCATGAGCTCTTTCATTTTTACCTTGTCAGACATGGCCTCTGTTTTCAACTGAGCCACCTCTTTTCTTGCATCCCTAAGTTGCCTGATAAGTCTTTTGAAGGTCTGACTGTCAGGTGGAGCAGTGACATGCACAGTCTCAATAGGTTTTTTCTCGGTCTCCTCTTCCATCTACATAGGAATTGCCTTGTCCACTTCATCAGGCTTCTTGGTGGATTTTCTTTTATCCTTCTTTTGCATAGGGGTTTCCTCTTTTCTTTCCACAAGCTTTACAATGCCTTTACCCTTCTTATTTTGTACAGGGATCTCAGGTAGAGACTTCTCTTCAACAAATTCCCTAGGAATTGATGATCTTGTGAAAGGTCTTCTACCCTTGGTATTAACTATTGGAGGAGAAGAGGGGAAGTGTAGCTTCTTCCCTTTCTTGGATGAATTTTTGGTAGAAGAAGGAACCTCTTCTAACCCTGGTGGAGGAGGTGGTGAAAAATCTCTTTGTGGAGAAGGACAAGCTTCCTCCTCAGCTCCTATGATCTCCTTGCTGACCTCTGAAACTTGAACAGGGGCTCTGCCCTTTCTCTTCCTACTGGTCCCTACTTTAACAACATTGGTGAGTGATAAAGGACTTGCATTCTGTGATTAAGGAGTAGATGCTAGATCCAACTTGAAGTGAGAAGTAACAAAAAAATGCTCCCATGAAATCTCTTTCTTACCCAATTCCTCATAGACTAGCATTCTGATCAATTCAGAGTGGAAAAGGATAGAATCCACATCCTTATATTTGGATTGAATCATGTCTGACATTTTACCTATGCTCCTTAACAAATAATAGGGGATATTCATTTCAACTTTACCAGTAAAATGAAGCAAAAGCCTTATATGGTACTGGTAAAATGTGTTAAATCTCCCTTCACATGTAAAATATCTCTGGATGATCTTCAATATTATGTCAAACTATTCAATCAATTGACTCCTTGGCACACCTCTAGACAAATCATTGGCTTGATGTTCAGGTTTAAAGAGATATTTGGCATAGGCTGAACTCAAAGCCATGGCTTTGAACCACTTTTCACCTGTAATAGGGATTGTTGTTGCAGCTAAGATAGAGGCTTCAGTCACCTCAAATTCCAAATCCCCAACCTTGGTTCTCCTGCCATCAAAATGTAATGCAAACTATCTTGTCACCTCTGTATGGCCTCTCTACATATTCTGGCAGAAAGAGAGGCATCCCACTCTTTGAAAAACCTATCTTACCATGGGATCTGTATAAAAAATGTGCATGTCCACAGGTTCTGTCCTAACCACCTTGACCCCTTTGTGTGTCTTCTTCGATTGAGGAGTCTCCATGGCTTAGAATGAGAGATTTTAAAGGATTATGGTATAGTAATAACCAGGAAGACTTAGAATCAGGCTTCAAATGTACAAGGCTGAACTTTTAAAATAGACTGGTGCTAGTAAGCCAAGTTTTGACTGTGAGAATGCCACCCTTAGATTTACATAGGTATTGAGAGTTTGGACAGTGAGGGGTAATCTACAATTGGTCCTTTGTAGTTGGGTAAAAATGCTTAACTCAAAGATGAAAGGAAGCAGGGGAGACACAAAGGGGTTAACCGGTGCCTCTGGGTAGCACGACATGTATGCAGAAGATAGACTTTGTATATGCTTGAAACCTTAGTAGCTATGGCGAGCATATTTAGATAGACTTTAATACAAGCATGAAATGAAGTTTACAAGTTTGAAAAGAGATGAGACAAGGATGTGATGTGAAGATGATTCCCTTACAACTGTGCAAGCTCAATAAACCAAACTCTGAGCGCTAATTTTTTGTGAAAACTAATATGCAGAGGAGGAAACACAAGATACATGTGGAGTAGAAACATGTTTGAAGCTTCAACAAAATCTCAGGATGAATTTGCGAACATTTTGGCCCTCGAATCTACCTCAGCATCAAATTTGGTCACATCGTTGTCGCCTGGTCAGAACTATGAGTTTGAGCAGCATAACATTCATGAATTTTCAAATCATAAACCATTATCAGGGCTTGTAAATGTGAGATCTGTTGGTTGTGGAGCTTGATTATCTTCCTGATTCAGAGGTCCTTGTTTTCAGCGATGTTTATACCCCATGAAGTATTTACACCCCATAAGTATGTACACTCTTCCACGTGGGGGAGTACAGAGGGGGGGTACGCCCTCTGCGGGGTCCGGGGGGGATATACCTCCGGTTGGGGGGTCTGGGGGAAAGCAATCCCCCAGTGGGGATTTGGGGGCAGCATCCCCTGATGGGGGTTCAGGGCCGAAGCCCCTGAAGGAAAAATTGCCTTGTAAATGTATATTGTAATTTCATTGTAAATCTGGATCGTTCATTATAAGGTCGCAGATCTAACGGTAGAAATTATGTTAGGGTTTTTTACCCTAGAAGGCAACCCTCTTTTATGAGGGAAATGTATTATGGCTATGGTTATGGTGAATATTTTATTCTGAGAGAGGGGACTGCAAGACAAATAAGAGGAAGTTACAGCGGGTTTTGTTGTAGGTTGTATCCCTTCATTTGTTGGATAATAATAAAGGAAGGACCTGGCAATTTCTTTGGTGGACGTAGCCCACACTAGGTGAACCACGTAAATTTGTGTCTCTCTTGTATTGTGTATATTCTATGTTTTGTTTTCTGCATTTTTTTTATTTTATTGCTCCGTGGTCCTATTTTTCTAACAACTGGTATCAGAGCGAAAGGTAACTCGCAAGAAAAGAGGGTTCCTGGTTCGAGTGGGAGCAATGTCGAAAGATGAAAAGTATAGGGTCGAGAAATTTAACGGCCAAAACTACCAGTTATGGAAGATGTAGATGGAAGATTATTTATATCAGAAGGATCTATTCCTACCATTGGGTGCAGTAGTAAAGAAGCTGATGGACATGGAGGATGAAGAATGGGAGATTCTTGACAGAAAGGCTCTAGGAACAATACGGTTGAGCCTGGCAGTGTCGATGGCTTTCAATATTTCCAAAGAAAAGAATACGAAGGGTTTGATGGACGCATTGGCCAAATTGTATGAAAAACCCTTGGCGTCCAATAAGGTATTTCTAATGAAGAGATTATTTAATATGAAGATGTCAGAAGGTGGGTCTGTTGCAGATCATTTAAATGAGTTTAATACGGTTACTAATCAACTAAGTTCTGTAAAAGTGGACTTTGATGATGAGGTCAGGGCTTTTCTAATCTTGTGCTCATTACCAGAAAGCTGGAACAGCTTGGTCATGGTTTTAAGTAACTCTGTCTCTGGTTCAAATACTTTAAAATTTGATGATGTTGTTGGTGTTATCCTTAGTGAGTAAATGCGATGGAAAAACACAGGTGAGACAACAGGTAATGCGTTGAACATGGAGAACAGGGGAAGAGAAAAGGATAGAGGAAAGGGCTCAGGGAACCGCGGAAATTCTAGGAAGGGCAGATCCAAATCCAAACTTGGAAAGATAGAGTGTTGGAATTGTGGGAAGAAAGGACATCTGAAGAAAGACTGTAGAGTTCCAAAGAAACAAAGAGATGGACAATAGGAGAGAAATCGGGAAGCAAATGTAACAGGTGATGTGTTACAAGATGCTTTGATTCTTTCTGTAGATAATATTTCTAAGTCTTGGTTGGTAGATTCAGGAGCTTCATTTCATGCCACACCCCATAGGAAACATTTTCTAGATTATATTCAAGGTGATTTTGGAGAGGTTCATTTGGGTGATGATGCACCATGCAAAATTGTTGGAATGGGAAAGGTAAAAATAAAGCAACGAAATGGAAACCAATGGCTGTTGAAAGAGGTAAGACATGTTCCAGATTTAAGGAAAAGTCTAATTTCAACAGGGAAGTTGGAAAGTGAAGGTTGTGTATCCATATTTACAGATAAGACGTGGAAGGTCATCAAAGGATCATTGGTGATAGCGAAAGGAGAGAAGGTAGGTGCATTGTATTTATGTATTGGTAATACCGACTCTTCTATCTCTTTAGCTTCTACAGGAGTGGATACAGCACTATGGCATCATAGGCTTGGACACATGAGTGATAAGGGTATGCAAATACTTCACACAAGAAATTTGTTGCCATATCTTAAACAAATTGATTTCGACTTCTGTGAGCATTGTGTTTATGGAAAACAAAAGAGAGTTAGATTTCTCAGAGTCGGAAAAGAAAAGAAGAATGAAAGGTTAGAGCTTGTGCATATATATGTATGGGGACCAGCTCAGGTATCATCTCTTGGTGGCTCTAATTATTATGTTACTTTTATTGATGATGCAACTAGAAAAACTTGGGTTTATTGCATTCGACAAAAATTTGATGTTTTTGATACTTTTAAGAAATGGAAAGCTTTGGTTGAGAATGAGATAGAAAAAAAGTTGAAGTGTCTCAGATCAGATAATGGAGGTGAGTATTGCAGCAAGGAGTTTGATGATTACTGTTCATACCATGGGATTCATAGAGAGAAGACAGTTCCAAGAACACCACAAGAAAATGGTGTGTCAGAAAGGATGAATAGGACAATCATGGAGTGTGCAAGGAGTATGAGATTGCA
>ML788886.1:586733-598468 GCA_009831015.1 Picea engelmannii
AAAGATAACATCAATGACACGTCCATAATACTTAAAAGAAACTAAAAAGTAATAGTACAAAGACTATACATATGTTACAAAAAGTTACCCACAGTGACCTGCCTATGAGTAATACTTCTTGAGGTAGAGCCCATTTCTAGGCTTCGCCAAAGCATTCCCTTCAAAATCAACTAGACGATAAGTGCCCTTTTTTAATACCTCTTTTATGATGAAGGGTCTGAACCACATGGGTTTGAATTTTCCTGCCCCGGGGGGGTCCTTATCTTGGTCATAGACCAGGATAAGGTCACCTTCAGAGAAAATCCGAGGATGAACGGACCTATCATACTGCCACTTGACCTTATGTTTTTTAGCTTCATTGGCCAAGGCCGCATCACGACGCTGCTCATTGAGCTACTCAAGGTGTACTAACCGTTCTTCAAGTGGAGAAATGTCTGGAAATAATTGTACTGCCAATTGTAGAGATGGGATCTGACATTCGATGGGCAAGACTGCCTCCAACCCGTAAACGAGTTGAAAAGGTGAGAAACTAGTTGCATTCTTAACAGATGTTCGGTAAGCCCATAATGTCGAGTATAACATAAAATGCCAATTTGACTTGGCTGAGTTGATAGTTCGTTGTAGAATAGTCTTAAGAGTTTTGTTTACAGCTTCCACCTACCCATTGGCTTGGGGGTAGTAGGGTGATGAATGCTCTTGTCGTAACCCAAGCTTTGATGTTAATTCGATCATCATTTAGTTCTGAAAGTGACTACCATGGTCAGTAACAATCTCTCTCGGGATGTCGAACCTTGCTATGATCTGGTTGAATAAAAAGAGAGCTCCAGTCTCTCCATCATCTTTAAACGTTGGCATAGCTTCGACCCACTTAGTGAAGTAGTCTACAACTACGATGATATAGCGGTGCCCCCTTGCTGACAGGGGGTTGCAAGTAGTGTAATCAATCCCCCACTTGGTGAAGGGACCAACTGTGATGACAGGAAACATAAGAGCGAGATGCGCCCTCATATTCCAAGAGAAGACTTGGCACGGATGACACTTCTTGACCGATTCTATACAATCTTTGATAAGTGTCAGCCAGAAGTAACATTCTCGTAGAATATTTTGGGTTGTTTCCAACCCAGACAAATGACTGCCACAAGCTTCAGTATGGCAATCATTGAGCACGATGACTGCCTCCTCATGTGTGAGACATCGATGTAAGATGCAGTCTACACCTCTCCAATACAATGTATCATTGAGTATGAGATAATTCTTAGCCTGATGGCGTATACACCGACGCTCATCATGAGAAGTAGAGGTGGGGCACTTCAAAGTCTGGAGATAGATAAGTATATCTCTGCACCAAGAATCTGAAGATGTGATCAAAAACATATCTCCCCAGATAGGCGATTCTTCAGGCACAATGTCACCTGACTCAACCGGAAGTTCTGAAATAAGCTCTGCGAAGACCAATGACTTTTTGGACTTTGATGAAACAAAGTCTAAGTCAAATTCCTGGAGGATGACTATCCATCTACTGATTTTTTTGCCTATAACCTGTCGTGTCAACATGTACTGGAATGGATTCACGATAGCAATGATGGTGGTCTTGTGAAATAGAACATAATGACGAAACCGTTGAACAGCATGAACTACTGCCAACGCAAGTTTTTCAATATGAGAATAATTGAGTTTTCGTCCTACGAGGCCTCATCTCAGGTAATAGATCACGTATTCTGAGAACGAATAATCTTCCTGAACGAAAACCATGCCAATGGTTGACTCTGTGGCAGTCAGATATAATAAGAAATCTTTGTTATAGTAAGGTGGTCGTAGCAGAGGTGCAGTTGTGAGGGCATGTTTTAATGCATCGAAAGAGCATTGAGCAGCTTCGTCCCAGAAAAATGGAACGTCTTTCTTCAGTAAACGCATAAAGCCCTTGGTGATTTTGGCATAGTTGGCGATGAAGCATCGTAAGAAGTTCGCCTTGCCTTGTAGACTCTGAAGTTGTAGGATTGTGTGTGGGGGGGGCAACTGGATTATTTCCTCCACCTTGAGAGGATCGACCATGATCCCTGTTGTTGATACAATGAAACCTAGCAAACATCCTGACGTTACGCAGAAGCTACACTTGTTTGGATTCAAGTGAATCCTAAAGTAGCAACATCGTTCGAAGATTAGTCTAAGGTGTGTAGGATGATCCGTTCTCTTGTGAGATTGTGATGCTAAATCATCTAGATAGGCCTCGACTATATGCTTGAGATCATGAAAAGTGAAAGACATGGCCCACTTGAAGGTGGTGCCGACATTTTTAAGACCAAAAGGCATCTTACTATATGGGAATGTACCCCACGGACAAATGAATGTCAGTTTGTGTTGGTCTTCGGGTTTGATTTCGATTTGATTATATCCCAAAAAATCATCCATGAAAGAAAAGGCTTCGTAACCAGCACATTCATCAATGATCTGGTCGTTGAACGGTGTTGGAAAATTATCTTTGGGACATGCCTTGTTCAAATCACAGAAATCGATACATACATGAATCGTGCCTTGTTTTTTATTGACTGGCACAGGATTTGACACACATTGAGTCAAATGGATAGGATAGATAAAACCTACCTTTAGCAATTTCTCAACCTCAATCTTGATGGCTGCTACTTTCTTGGGATTAACTAGATGAAGTTTCTGTCGAACAGGCTTGGCATAAGGATACGTTGTGATTTCATGTTCAACTATTTTTGGATCGATACCTAGCATTTCCTCATAAGACCAGGCAAAAACATCGTGGAATTCTTTGAAAAGATCCGTGTAGATTTGAATCTCTTTGGGGGAGAAATCTGCTCCGACGAAGACGTTCTCCACGACGCCAAGGTTTCGGGAGATGTTGATTGGTATAGTTTCAGTGATAGTTGCCATATTGCCCTCAGCATAAATTTCATGTGTAGCTAGGAGGTTAATAGGACATGGCTGATCTCCCATCATGGTCACGGTGAATTCTCCTGCTTCGATTCGGCTTAACTCTGGGAGAAAATATGATCTTTGATGAAGATATTCCCAAGGTTTGTCTGGACTAGTCATTGTTTCGATTACTGCTTCATCAGAAGGCAAGACTAAGTCTAACGAATCGATGTTAGCAAGAGAACCCTAAGCCCAAATAGGCTCTAGAAGTGGATCTAACTCTTGTGCAGGAGTTAGATTAGTGTTAGTTGAAGCTTGTTGGACTAAAGAGTACACTACTTCAGCAGCAGACAAGGGCATGGACATGCCAGGGTGCCCTGTCTCATCCAACGTGGCTAATGGGGAAGGAAGAATCCATGGATCCTCGAAGTAAGTCGTGTGGAATGACGAAACTTGAAAAATCTCAACCTTATGGTGATTAGATATAAATTTGATATCGCCCCGTGGAGTTGGGTAATCAAAGGTACCCATCAAAGATGGGCACAAACCAACTCCTACGTTGACAACACCTGGTTGAGGATTATCAATCATTGGGACCGTGGATGCCCCCAAAGCTAGGTCAGGTCTGGAGAAAGACAATTGATCTATGGTCACTATCTGGCCCTCGTGTGGAAACAACAAGACCTGAAAAACTGTAGCAACCACAGCTTGCATAGCATAAGTCCAACTCCATCCTAACAAGAGGTTATAGTCGAGGGGAGCATCAACTACCTCTACTTCGACACACATGGTCTTCCCTCCTAACTGCACAGGGAAAGAAGGAACAATGCCATGTGGTCGGAATGAACGACCATCGAAAGCAGTGAGGAGAGTAGGTGATGGAGACAAAATGGGCTAGCCAATGGCCTTCCAACATGCCAATGACATAACGCATGTCAAGGCGCCCTCGTCGACCACCGTGTAGAAGATATTCCATGTAAAAAAATTTGTTGGGTACGCCACTACTATCTGAAACGCTATGTGGTAAGGCAAACGAGGTTTTAAGTCGGTCGTATCTAACATGATGGTACCCGGATTACAAGTCTCAGTAGAGCCCAAAGCAGTTAACAAATCTTTCCTCTAAGAAGGGCAACTTTGGAGGACCTCCAAAGAAGACATCGCACAAGCGGTTTGTGATAAATATTCCACCACAGAGTAGTTATGGGCGGCCCTTGCGTTTGGGTTATGAGAAGCCTTTTTAAATGTACCTTTTGGAAAGTGTGTCATTGTTTCTCCCAATGTCTTCTCAATCTATAGAGGAAGAGATGGGAGATCAGCTTCTTTGCCCTTCTCAGAAGTGCTTGGTTTACTATAATCGTGCACTCTAGTCGATATGAAAGAATCACCCCTAACCATATATACGTTCGCGGACGAGGGGTTGTTCGGAGGCGGGAAGTTTTCCTGGCTGCCCCCTTCCATACTTGCAGAGGCTTGAGTTAGATTTTGCCCATGTTGAAATGGGTTTTTCAACACCGCTTGTTGTTGCTGCATGACAAATTTTTGGGCCTCTGCAAGTCCAGGACATAGATGGGTCGGGTGGTATTTTGCACACAAGTTGCAAGGATACCTTGCCTTTCATTTTTCAGTGTTGTCCCCGCCAGCATTATCGTTGGGTTTTTTATCCCCCTTACCCTTCTTTCGTTGTTTTTTCTTCCCTTCAGGATGTTGGGGGACCTTTGGGTTAGTTGACTGCACTGTGTGTACCTCCGACGTTTGGGTAGGGGGAGTAGCCAAAGTAGTAGTTTGGTTGGTCGTTGTGTGTTGTATGGATAACTGTTGCAACTGTTTTGTCAATTGCTCGGCGGGCTTGGTTTGTGATGAACCGACAATACCATCGGCATGCGGTCCAACTCTTTGTCTAGTTTTATCCAGTATTGAACGTGGTGCATCTGGCAAGATGTTGTATAATAAACTAGACTGAGAATAGATGAGCTCAAACTGTTGAGCCCTCATGATGGCGTCTTCTTCAGAGAAAACTTTGGATGTCACGACGTATTTGGATAACTGTGGGACCAACGACTTAAGGAACCACTCAAGAAGGAATGCTGGTGGGACTGGTACCTTGATTAAACTCTTCTAGCGTCTCCATTCTTGAATGTGATCAGAGATATGGTCTGTTGTTGTCTATTTGAAATTAGTGAGAAACTCTGTGCCAGCATAGTATCTCATAGGTAACTGGAAATGGTTAAGGAAAGCCATCGCCAGTTCACCAAAAGAAGAGTATCTCAAGCGATCGAGCTTGATATACCATTTTGCGATACTCCCAATGAGAGTACGTTGAAACAATCGCAACTGTACGAAGTCATATTCCAATGAGTTAGATGAGCACCAAAGATGAAAGGTAGTCACATGATCTCCTGGATCTTCATTAGGCTTGGCCTTGAACTTTGGAATGTCCAAAGGCAACTTCGTCGGCATAGGAGGCCAACGCGGATCGTGAAAAATAGGGTCATTCAACAACCTTGTCAAATTTGGAAAGTGTAAAGTTGTCAGGAATGGTAGTTTGGGTTGCTACTGATAACCTAGGAAAAAGGGTCCTGGAGTTTGACTGGCACCAGGTTGCCAGGAAAATTTTGGCTACTGGCCCGGATTCTGGTAGAAACCATGGCCCTGGCCAGCGTAAGGATTTTGCATTTATGGAGACATCATCGGTTGATTTCCCAAATAGGACATGGATTGTTGGGAATGCATTGTATTCGAAGAACTTTGGGAAGGATTACCCCATGTTGGTCCTGTGGGGATAGGCATAGTAGTTTGCCTGGGGTTCCATAGATTGTGGAAAGAATTAACCCAGATCGGCATTCCAGAGGAAGGAACGGATCTTTGCCCTGAATTCCAAGGTCCTACTAGGTTTTCCCCCTGTGAAGGAATAGTTCCCTGCACAGGAGTAGATTGTCCAAAAATGGGGTTGCCCCCAGTTGGGAAAGCAGCTAACGAGAAGGTGTTGTTACCAAACATTCTGTTCCAAGAAAATAGTGTCGAACCTACCGGCATACTATGCGAAGGTGGTCCTTGACTCCCTGCTCCAAATAAACTATTATGTGTAGGTTGCCCGGTGGATTGCTGATGCAAACCACCGAGTGAAGGGGACGAAGGAGGGATATGACCTCCTGCGTAAGGAAAAGCATTAAAAGGGATAAGAGTGCCCCCCATGTGACCTTGCAGAGGAGCGCTAGAGCTCCTTGCCCCCAGACCCAAAGTTTGTAAGGTGGAGTAGGAAAGTACAGGACTTGTACCTGAACTAGGCATACCATATGAGAATGAAGGGCCTGTCGCACTAGGTGTAAAAGGGGTTGTGGTCGCCACCAAAGATGGGTTCGGACCACTATGCGACGTAGTTGTGGTTGAGACCATGGTGGCTTGGACTGACGATGGTAGGTTAGGAGATGACTCTCCTGTGGTGACAACTGTGGTGGGAACTGAAGAATTCCCAGAAGAAGTAACAACATTTGTTTCCATTACTATGTGCAACACTGTCTAGCGCTCATGAAATTGAATTGGTAGAATAAAAGGTGCCAAGAGATCAGTGGTTGGGGTTTCAACCGAGCCAAGAGCATTTTCTTCTAGGTACAAAATGGTTGATTCCTCCGAGGGTTGTTCGGGCACAATGGTTTGTAACCTGGTCGCTTCAAAAGACCCTTGTTGGTCTAGCTTCCACCTTAATGGTGGCGGGGGTGGCTCCAGTGTAACCAGCGGTAGGCCAAGAAGCCTTTGTGACCGACGGAGCTCAGGATCCTCCACTGTGTGAAAAGATCCTCCACTGTGTTTTCACATTTTTAATGTGTCCTTAATATGTCCAAAATCAAGAGGGATATCACATTAAATTAGGTGGTTGACCACTAATATTGGTAATTGCACCCTAATCTAATTTTGCATCCAAAACTAAAGATATAAAAAATTTATTTAGAACTTTGAATATGATGATGCACTACTAACTAACAACACGTGCACATGCAACTAAAGCTACAACCAAACAGGTATCTGTTAGATATTTCTTTGTCGAGTGAGGAAATCTTAGAAAAAATAGAGGTCGTAAATGCAACTGCATATAGTAGATATGATAAGCAAAGAAGGACCAGAGGTGAAAAAGTCAGAATAAAATTTTGTAGACGCATGAAATTTTTTCTTGTCGAAGGGCGATCATGCTCTTATGATGATGAGAGCATAGGAGACATAGATGTTCCACTCAGGTATAAGCATATGGTGAAACAATGGGTACCTAAGGAACTACCTCCTATAGATGTTCACTCGTTGTCAACAATAGGACATATCGCATTGCACCATCCTCCCTGCATGGCTTGGAGTTATTTTCCATGGATGGAATAATTGTAAAATACAATACAGTAACTGAATAGATGGACTATGTCGGACCGTGTTACAATTATAATGATTGGATGCCGTTGGTCCGGTACATGCGAAGTATGCCGACATATGCACTTGCCGCAAATTATATACAACTAATAAACAAGGATAAAAATAAGGGAGCGACTATCTATATTGATGGAATGCCTAAATCTTCTGGCAATGTCGCAAGGTTTATAAACAACACATGACCCAATACAACAAACAAACAACCGAATTTCATATATGAAGGACGTAAAGAGAATCAGGTAGTCATGTGCGCAATAAAAAAGATATCTCCCAGGGAAGAGTTATTAGTGGATTACCATTTGAATCGAATAGAAACATTGACTAATAGTATGTAGGTTCTTATGAAACACCTCTTTAAGAAACCTCTACTTATTGCATTATATTTTTTTATTATCTTTAACATTGTTTTTTTGTTATCATTAACAATTTTCTAAATATTTGGGGGTTCTAATTATATTATAATGTGGCAGGATGACTGTGTGAAAGGGCCAGCCATAGAACATGTAAATGATTATCAATTTCCACTTTCATTTTACGTTGTTTTTATTATTTCTTATATAATTTTATTGAAATAACATTGTTTTTGTTGAAATTATATGTAGTCCGCAGGCCATGTGGATCATGATTCCGCCGATGAGGAGGGGTTTTAATCATGCGTTGATCCGATGCTCTTATTTAAAAAAAAGATCATTAAAGCTAACAAGGAACTTGTTATCTTGTTAGATCATCCAGAACAAAATCCCAAGGTCAAAGCAAAGATCAAGCTCCTTATGTCACAAATTAACACAAATAAGGTAATAACCATAATTTAAAGTGTTTTTTTTTTAATTCACTCATATGTTCAATTATGATACTTTGTTCTTTAACTTTTACATTATCTCATGAAAAAAAAAATCTTTTTTATAAAGGAATTTTTGGAGCCTGTTCAACCCAGTGTTGGTAGTAGTGGTGCTACAGAGATGCTACAGAGTCCTAATGTGGGCATCCATACAGCTGCTAGAGAACTATTTACTTCTCCATCTTCCACACCTAATTTAGATAAGAGCCATGACACACACCACTAGGCATCCACACCTCGATTAGAGTCTAGAGATGGTGGCAGAGATGAGGATCATAGTGATGTGTTTGAGATGGTTTCATTTCCTGGATCTAGACATGTGACAAGCACGGGGACCCTTCCACGCACATTTTTGGTCGACGATAATGGACTTCCATTAAAAGTATCAATACTCCCAGATAGTTTTAATTCATATTTTAATCGTTTAATGTTGTTTTCATACAAAAATCATCTAGATTATTAATTTTAAATTAATGATCATATCTTTTTGTGTACTATAGGAAACGACCTTTTTTATAGGCACCTAGAGAGCAAGACCTTGTCGATTTTTGGTGAAACCTTACACATGAGGTGGAATTGCCAGAATTCCAACCTCAAAAAGGAACTTATGGATTATCTTGAAGGTCTCTTTGGAGCAGACACATTCAATAAAAAAGCGGTCACATCTGCAGTGGGTGAATATTTAAAATATACACGAGATGTTTATAGATGAATCTTGCCAAGAAATCCTAGGTATGAGAGTCCTCCCACAATTCTAGAGAGGGAGTGGAAGGCGATCATTGGTGATGCAAAAGAGAAGATTTTGAAAAAAATAGGAGAACAAATAGCTAGTACACGAAGGTAAATTACAATTTTTTTAATTCAATACCAACTTTATTTTTCTTTAGATCAAAATAAAATTGTGGTTATATATAACATACTTGAAAATTTTGATGATAGGTTGCCTGACACTTCGAAGGAAACCAAAATAAGGATTTCCAAACATGGCCAACACAAGCTAGGCTAGGGCGGCTACTCGAGGTTACAGTCACGAATCGTAAGTACCCAAACATATTAAGAATATTATTTGTATCACCTTACAACTTTAAGGTAATTGAAGCCGAAAACGTTAAAAAAACATACCCTTATGCAATGCAAGGCGACGACTTCGGAACTAAAACCATGGAGGAAGACCTCCAACTTGGTTACAAGTACAGTTATAAAGTCGTGGTTGATCGTAGGAAAATCATGGGGCAGACCCCAAGATCCAATTTGTGGGATAAGGTAAATAAAAATTAGTCCACATTAACCTTTCGTTACTTATAAAATACGTAAATGTTTGATATCGTCCATAATTTAGTGTCTTACTTTGTTTTAATCAGGGGAGAAGCACTATCAACAAAACCATTAGTACTGGACAACAAAGCGTTGATAGTGCAATGCAGCCAGAAGATCATGGTTCTCCCCAACAACCCCATCCCAGTGAGGTGCAACCCCAAGATGTTCCTGTGACTGAGGCCCACGACAGTAAAATGTCTATATATTAATCATATACTTAATAATTTTGTACTTATAAATTTTGATGTTTCAATGGTAGAGAATGTCATAGATGATCCTCCTCGATCTAAAGATCAGGTGAATAGGCTGGCATCCATTCCAACGGTGTCGACTGGAGGACAAGGTAAATAATTACATTGCTGAGTTTCTTTTTTAATATTAATGAACTACTTCAACGATATTTAAAAATTGGCCATATAAATTTAATATTTTTTAGTTTTTTAGGTGATGGCCCCTCACAGCAGCATCCACGTCATGGGTACGAGACCAGATGTACTCGGCGTGAAAGGACTGAAACAACATCAACTGCTGAAGAGCACCCAGTAAACGAAGACATGGAGATGGATGAATTGCTTAAGAACTGGAAAGCACAAAAGAAGACTAAAAGAAATTAATGGTGTCATGTAATAATTTTATAAGAAAGTTATATGTACATTATATAGCTGAACATGTAATGATGCATATAATGCATTGACATTATGGGTACTTTTTCATCTGATAATATACACAAGGTTATTTCTATGGCTTGTATATATCTATCAATGTAATGTTGTTATACACTTAATGATAATTTCAGCTTCTCTTATAACACTTGGTATATATTGATTCAATACTCCTTGATTCAAGATGTGAGAATGCAAGCAAGACCTAGTGCCTTGTGTTTGGGCTATGGAGTCTAGGAAACAAATAGAACTTGAATATGCAATATGCAACTTCGAAAATCTTGTGACATGATATATGCAACTTTTAAAGTCTTGTGACTTGTGACATGTGGCAAGCATCTTTTTCCAAGCAATGTGCAAACTTTAAACTTGGTGCAACATGCAAAAAGAAATTTTTGGGAAGATGCAAAAATAAGTTTTAAGGATTAAACATGAGGGGTTTGAAATGGCCATGTCAATCATTTTATGATTTTTTTTAGAGCATTACCCTTCTTTTCATTGTGTCTCACATGACAAAGAGCATTACCCTTCTTTTCATTCTGTCTTTTCATTGTGTCTCACATGACAAAGAGCATTACCCTTCTTTTCATTGTGTCTTTTCATTGTGTCATGGACATGGTGTTGCTACTCAACATTGTCTCAAAGCCTACTTACTCATTCCTCTATGATATATACAATGATGTTGAACCTTCCACAAACCATTGCGAACAGAAAAATAAGCCAAGGACAGGAACCCAAGGATTTCAATGTTAAGGTCTTGTGATTCCACAAGGTGGGATACAAAGAAGAATTGTTTCCATGCATAAGCATGTTAAATACCTTGATTGAGAATGAGGATGTAACAAGTTGAACATTGAAATCATAGAGCGATGACATAATCGAGCAATATGGCATTGATACTCTTCAAAGGATGTATGAGTTCTCACCTCCCACAATGTCAGTAAGCCTTTGGTGGTTGAAAATTTTTAGCAAAATGCATGATGTTTATAACATTGTGAAGGCATGGTGGTTTTTAGTTAATCCATTCCAAACTACCACAAGTAAGATACACTTAATAAAAAAAATTACAAATGGAACTTCAAGCCTTAGCAATTCTCTTGAACCTCTTGTATGGTAGACGAGGCACTAGATACATATGGTTAAGATGGATTTTGATTATGCATGGGGTGCTCACGTATGGGATGATAGTTTATTAGGTAGACTTCATATCTAATCTTCTTGCACAATGTATTCCAAAGGCTAAAACTCCCTTAGATAGTGGTGCACTTGAGTTTTACATGGTGTCTTATCTTATGTATTATGTATGTGTGAGCTAAGAGTTCTCTTGTTTCGAGCCCACCTAGTAGCCTTCCTTTGCACATGTACATGATTATTTCCAAGGCTTGTGGATAATCCATGCAGAAGTACTCCATTATATTTGACTTTGTTTTGGCTCCCTTGTATGAACAAATATATGGTGAGAAGTTTTTATGCTTTTCTCCATACTCCATGGTTAGTATTAGTATGGCATAATCACAATACAAGTTACATATCCTTACTTATCTTGGTTAAGGTTTAATGATTACAGAATAATTGTGAGTCATATATCTTGTTATAAGCACTAGTAGCCTTATCTATCCCATCACTAA
>ML788886.1:608849-651775 GCA_009831015.1 Picea engelmannii
GCAAGACAAGAAGGATCCTGCATGATAGGAATTACCAACCAATTATCGGCTGACAATGGAAGAGGTGCATGCCATAATCGATGACTGGGAGGACGACTGGAAGAACCCATCCAACAAGCCAAGGTCCCCCCAAGAGCATGAGGACCAAGGACAAAGCGAGTAGGAAGTGTTCGACAACACAGGATCCTAACAGGAAGAGGTGTAGCACCCCTCTTCCACAACCAGATAACAAGTGCATACCATGAATAACATTAATCAAGAGAATCATAGATAAAAAAAAAAAAAATGGACAAATTAAGTAACACATTATTGCGAAGAAAATAAACATAAGCACAACATAATTTATACATTCAAAACTACATTAAAAATATACAACAATTGTACTATTATAATTTAGTCGCAAGAGGGTGTTAACGTTTGTACCATCTATCCATCTAACATTGATTGAATACAAAAGGTATAACTCCTCATGTCGATTAATTAATTGACAACTTAACAATTCCAACACTATTATTGTAAATGAAAATTATTTCCATATAATCTAACAATAATTAACGAGTTGTTAATCACTACCTCAATATGTATCCCATTCTTAAACGCTTTTTTTTTTTTTGTTAAGTCCTTGCGAGGATAAAGCTGGAACAACTTATACCTATGATGAAAGGGACTAACCTAAATCACTTTGCTTGGAAATTACAACTAGATTATATACATAAAAAGAATGGCGAAAAAATGCTGAATTCATAATGTCACCCCTTCAATTCCAATTTTAATTATTAAAGATTTATAATACATAATTTATAAATATTTTCATTCAAGTCACGTGCTCCCTAAAGAATAGATAACCGCCATTTAAGTACGTCGCCCGTCAAGTAATTACCATTAGAATTTATTTATTTTATTATTTAATACCAACAAATTGCGTATATATGCGAAGGATCAAATATGTACAAATTCCATTATATTTAGTATTAATTTAATCTCTTAAATAAGGTCGAGAAGTATTTATATTAAAAATGATCATAAACTTTGACAGTTTCAAAAAGAAGTAATTTAATCCTTAAAGATTTCTTCCAACCCACCACATTGCATAGTGCAGGAAAAAGTAGTTGGTAATTCGATACCAATTCCGACACTTTCCCGGATCACTTGTCAGATATTAGAACATAGATCTCAAGAATGATGGAGGGAGGAGCACTACTCATACAGATCTAAAACCTTCTGAATTCTTAGAATTCAACATCTACACAGAGATATGTTTTAATACCTGATTATTATAATTTAATAGAAGGACTTTAAGATTTTATCCAGAGATAACGCATTTTTTTTTAATTCGCACAACCATTCGGAATTTATCAACAATTCTCGGATGAAATACATTTAGAAAATAATATGCATTCGATTTACGAACCAGACATATACATATTTTCAATATGTTTTAATACCTGATTACTATGAGTAGTTTGAAAACGATTTCTTGTAATATATATTAAACATCAAAATTGTAGATATCCTAATAGATTTCAGACATAATCTCCTAGAAGGAAAAGAAATCCATATCTCGGATCACCATATTGAAGAGATATGCAATATTTTATATGCAACCATTTATCCATAATTATTTACACGCTCGCATTCATCAATCCACTTACTATACCTATAAACATATTTAGACATTCAAATGGATAAGTCATCCATATAGCCATTTTTTACTCCATACAAATAAAATTCCTCTCCTCCATCGTAATATGAATCTATATGAATCTAGAGCATATGTTGGGCTAATTCTAATCTCATGCTTGGCATGTTCCTTGTCATCGATTTTCCCTTAAGAATGCTACTTACAATAAGTGGGGTTGTAGAGCAACAAGTCCTTACCAAGAAGGCAGAAAGCATGTGCTCCTTGAATCCTACAAGCTTATGTGGGATCTTTCGGTGCTCTCTATCTTGAAAAGCATAGGCCAATGCCAATTTCAATTGAAGCTAGTGTAATCATGTGGTGAAGAAGGCCATAGGCGATTCCTCTTGTTGTCCCAATGATATTAAGTGTTGTTGTCGACTTAATTCTTGAACCTATGTTTCCAGTGCTTTGATGTGCCAAGAAGGCGTCCTTGCCTTATAAAGCTAGAAATAAATCAATTGTGAAGTTAAGTAAATATAATATAATTATTACCGAATGATAGATTTCAATAAAAATAAATAATTCTTGATCTGTCTAGAATCCATAAATTTTTGAATTCCAAATTGAAGATAATTGGTTTTAAATGAAGTTTCAATTCAAAATTGGAAAAACGTTATTATTAAATATTGATTACGTAAGGATTGATTGAGATTCAATCACTACTTACAATTGTTATTAATAAGTAGAAGGAGAAATGTAATAATGGACTTCTTAACTAATAAATTTTTAAGAGGTTTATTTCTACTTTTGTCTCTCTAATTGATATTGCCATCTTAGCAAGTAAAATAAGCAATATTGCACAACTTGCATAGTTGTCGAAACTTATTACTCATTGTGCAACATTGTTCCAATTTGACGAGACTTGGTAGATGAATATGCATAATCTGGTGCAAGAACAAAATTATAATGTAATTTGTGTAACCTACTAATAAGATAATTAAAATTGTGCTTAACTCTACACAATTTGCATACGTCGACGTAATTAAATGAAACCTAACTCCATTTAAAGTTTATGGGTAGAATTTGCATATCGACCGAGGATCCATGTTAATTAAGTGATTAATGAATTAATGTCTGAGTAGAATATTTATTTAGGAGTAGATTTTGTGAAGAGAAGGTTTGGCAGGTAATAGAGTGTATGGCTGGTAGTGTCACTATTCCACAAAATCCTATGCTTAGTTCAATATTTACCTTGACGGCTTCATCAAGATATTGCAGATTTAATTTAGCGCAACAAGGTTTAATTGCTCATTATGTTTACTTCAGCAGGTCAGTATTGATATTGTTCAGATGCATTGTTAGATTGTAGTCAAGTTACCATCTCGTTCATAAAAAGTTTGCCTCTTTAAACTTTCATAATATGTTTTCTATTGATTGAAACTTATAGGCCAAGGTAACGATAATTGCATGTTGAAAGGGAAATTGAGACACTTTTTAAGATTGGGTATATCCGCTTCTTGAACCCAATTCAAAGAAAACCACGTGAATGGTACATTATTGTAATTAAGAATGGAAAATATATATGCATAATAAAGCAAGAGACTGGAAAATATATATGCATAAGAATGGAAAATATGGTAAATGTTTTATGATTAAAAAGGAAACAAATATGAACCTTTTAAGAAACTTCAGACAGGTGTACAAAAAAATTATAAAAGTAAGCTCTAATGTCCAGACAGGAAGATTTTATAACTGGCAAATTGTGCATGTGTCACATATGGCACTGCTATTGAATTAAGATGTGTCGTGCCTCGGTCCTCATGCCTTCTCTCTATCCTATTGCTCCCTGTCAAACAACAGGGGACCGGACGTGAAGAAGACACTTTCCAGCCTCATATATCATCGCCTCAAATAATGTGGGTTGAGTGTCTTTCTTGATAAACACGAAATTCGCATGGGAGATACTATCTCACATGCAATCCACACCTCGATTCACGCTGCCTCCATTCATCTTGCCTTTTTTTCTAAGAGCTATGTTGAATCGAGTTGGTGTTTAGAAGGGCTATGCATGATTATTATATGTCAAAGTGGCTTAAGAAACATGCCCTAGAAGGGTTGCATTGCAAAGAGCAAATTTCTTTGGACTAAAAGTATCAAGTTTGATGCATAACTATTCTGCCAAAATTGCTTAAGAATTGCTCTTTCTGAAATTCAAGCCATGCTCCAAGCAAGCAACAATGAGAATGGGCAAGCAACAACGATAATAGAACCTTGGAGATGACTTCACACACCATCAGCCACACTAGTGAACTCATTGGCATGTCTCTTTAACTTTCTCATCCGAAGCCCACAGTTTTGAGGAGAATGTTGCACCATGGCATCGGTATGCTTCATGGGCTTGTTACTCTGTCAATTATTAGTGCATTCTTCTTAATTTGGAAAGCTACAGTTAAATTCTACGACAGATCTAAAAATTCTTAGACATTTATATGTGTCATCATCATAGCCCAGTTTCTTAATAGTTAATAATACTAGAAACATATGTTAATGATATGCTAAATGTTGTTTATTGGAAAATATATCTGATCCTAGAAAGAATAAATCCTTGTACTTCAAAATCTGAAGTGCTTAAATGGATGCATAATAGTTTTGTAGGGTATGTATCTATACCTAGTCTGCAAGCTGCTATATCTTAAAGAATAAACTAAACTAAACACATATACTTAAGGTGCAGCTAGATACTTATTCATAACATGTGCATGCAACCACTGATAACTAACTCTTGTAAAAAAATTCGACTGATAGCTAACTTAAAATTGCGGGGAAAATTTTGCAAACTAATATCTAACTTACGTAAAAATTGTGGGAAAATTGTGTTCCTTGAACAAAATAGTAGCATATGATCTCAATTGACTCTTTAGCTCTGCAAGAACCAAATGAAACTTCAGCAATGAAAGGGAAGGGAGTGGAATGGAACTCTTTGCCTACTACTAGGTAATTATGGGGTATACTTATTATTCACCACTCAATAAGTACTATAGCACCCACCACAAATATATAACTCGACTCCAACTCTACCCTCTGCACTGATCTTATTGTCCATATTCACTTTATTTTTCTCATCTTCTATCACATAGATCTTCTTTTCAATCTTTGCTCTCAGCTATAGAATTTTAGGACTCCATGGGGAACAATGTTGTAGCGTTCTATTACTTCATTATTGATTTTTTCGAACTCGTTGAATCCCCATTTGTGTGCTCCTTGAGGGGATTCTATCTCCTCTACTTCAGCCTTTTCATTCTTCTATCTCTTGGAGCTTCTAGCCGGATATCCTCTTAGTTATGCCCTGATAGCCCTCTTTCACACATAGTCCCACCCATTGGAGAGTCAGTTTCACCCTCTTGGTTATGCCTCGGTAGCCCTCTTTCACACACTTCTTCTTCCGCTCTTGTATACCGATTCTAAGACGTAGATACTTATTGGATATTTCTTGTGGCCATGATCTCTTTGTTTCTCTTTTCAATCTTGCAGGAAGAAAAGAGGACTAGTTTGAAAAGAAATCTTGCAGGAAGAAGAGAGGACCAACTTGAAAACACAGCTTCCAGTTGCAAAGGATACCCAAGCTTCCAGTTGCAGAGGATAGGAGCATTGTTGAGCAGAAGGGAAAGTGCACAGGGTAATAGATTAATGGACTCACCCATGCATGCATGGGCAGGAGGAAGATGGCAGATACTTGAACTCCAACATGCAAATCACCAAGTGGAACTCTCACCCACTTCCATCATGAGACACGAAAGCCATCGTAGACATTGTAAAATTTTCTGCAGACCATTATGTCTTATTCATTACATCTTAACATATAATGTTAAGAAGTAATGCTAGACTCATTCCTAGAATTACTTCTTTTCGCAAAAACTTATCAAAAACAAGTATGCAAATGTATGACATAACCTAAGCTATTTTCTATGTCTGCCTCAGGAAGAGGCCAAATAAGAGGTCAAAAGCAAAACATTGGTTAAAACATATGAATTTCCAGCTAAAAATTGTACGAAGATTAAAGACTTTGGTTAAAAGAATAAAAATCTTTGATTTTCATGCTAAATAAATAGAATCCTTGAAAAATACATTACTAAGAGTCCCAAAGCCCGAAGGGCAGGGACTAATAATTAAGATAATTGCTTTAATAACATATTTAATGTAGAAAACTACATTGTGACTATGCCCCATCCACAAGTTTAAGTGGGACCCCATCAAGAGACCCTAAAATGTTAATGGCAACAAATTTATAGTCATGATGGTAAAATCGAGTTGAGCAGAGCATATTTCAAGTAGTAAAACAGCCTCAAAAATTTTCTAGTCTAAAACCCACAAAAGGTAAGCCTGCACTTGTTCATGATTTCTAATAAAAGTGTTGAAGGATCTTTTATCACACCAAGTTGCCTTGGGTCTTTAGCCCTTAGTTTTAAGTTTTTTAAGCCTTTAGATTTTTAAATTTTGATTTATTTTCTTAAGTGTCATTTACTTAGGTTACCTTGAATAAATGAAGGCCTGAGTGTTGGCTCATTTTTTACCCTCGCATAGAGTTTTTGGCCTAGGTTCATTTTCTTGGCTTATGTTTTGACTCACCTCATGACTTGACCCCAAGCCTGACTGATCCCATGACCTACATGACTTGACTTGTCACCTTTTTCACTCATACCTTCGTATCCTTTCCATGTTGTCTCTATGTCCTATTGAAAGTGGTCAAATCATCTTTTTGAAAAAGAGCACTGCCAACTCACTAGGAGTTTTTGTAGCGCACTCCTTGTCCTTTATTCCTTGCCTTAATTCATTATCAATTTGTTGGGGTCATGCCTGCCTTGTTTTCAGCACCATGGTTTGTTAAAAGATGCATTTGAGGAGTTGATTTTAATGAGTTTGTTAACGGTTTTAAAGATTTGAATGTTTTCAAAACTCGGCGCTGCTAAAATTACCAGTTCAGACCAGTTGGCAATGGCGCTACAGGATCGGTTGTTGAGGTGGATTGGGAAACTAAGATGGTCATGGTGATATCCTAAACAGTTGCAGAGCTCCAAGTTATCATTAATTTTCCAGGTATTCCACAGTTTCCCTCCTCTGCATATCAAATTCGGGTGGTAGTTGTTGCCTAGAGTTTTGGTAGCAATTGTGTTTGTAAAATCGCTCCTTCCTTCATCCTTCTCTATCCATATCTTGTCTCACACAAACTTGCAGCCGCCACACCTAGTTTTCAGTCATTAAACACACAATCTCCTTATGTTCTTAAGTATTGAGTTCCCATGCAAACGCTTACTCCTTTTATGCGCATGCGCTACCCAAAATTGTTGCTTAAACTTCACTGCATTTCCCCTGCTTCCTCTACTATTCGGATTGGAGTGTTTTTAACCAGGTTTTCAAATACCATTGCAGTGATTTCCTTCACCATATTGTTATTCTTCAGTTTTGAGATCTGTAAATAGTAAGGGGAGGGAAATTTTTAGCTCTTGTTTTCCAAAGCCATCAAAACAGTGTGAGTTAGAGGAGAATCCTAGGAAAAAACAACCATTGTTCACTATCATTCTCCCATTGAAGTCTGCCTCTGTTTTCTCTTCTAGCCTTCACTACACCATAGCCTTTGACCTCTTATATTGACCCATGGAGACACCTCAAAAGAATAAATCTCACAAGGGAGGCACTGTGGTCAGAACTAAACCCTCATACATGCATTTATTTGAGGCAGAGCCAATGTTTAGGGAAGTTTTTCAAAGGGTGGGCTCCCTCTCTTTTTGCCAAAACATGCAGAGGAGACATCCTGAGGTGGAAAGGCAATTTGCCTCACATTTTGATGGCCTTAAGACTAAGGTAGGAAACCTAGAGTTTGAGGTGTCTGAAGCCTCCATTGCAGCAGCCACAGGGATTCCTAACACTGGGGAGAGATGGTTTAAATATATGACTTTGAATGTTGCCTTCTCTAAAGACTTTCTTAAGCCAGATTATCAAATTGAAAACTTGTACAAGGGGGTTCCTAGAAGTCATCTAGCTGAAGGTTTTGACAATATGTTGAACATCATCCAGAGCTACTTCACATGTGAGGGGAGACTTAATCTGTTATACCAGTACCATATAATACTTTTGCTTCATTTTACTAGTAATGATGAAATGAATATCTGTTTCTACTTGTTGAGGAGTATGGGGAAAATGTCTGACAGAGTCCAAGCCAAATCCAAGGCTGTGGATACTAGTGTTTTTCATCCTGGATTGATTAGAATGTTGGTTATGGAAAGTTGAGAAAGAGGAACATTTCATGGGAAAAATTCATTGTTTATGCTCACATGAAGTTGGACACAGCTTCAACTCCTCAGTCAGAGATGCAAAGTCCTTTGCCATCTACTAGTGAAGCTCCAATAGGAACAAGCAAGAAAAGAAAGAGTAAATTCATTGCTCAAGGAAAATAAGTTGTTAAGGAAGTGGAAGAAGCAGACAAGGAGGCATATCATTCCCCACAGAGAGACTCTTCACCTCCTCCTACACCAGAATTAGAAGAGGTCCCTTCATCTACTAAAGCCACAACCAAGAAAGGAAGAAAATTGCATTTCTCTTCATCTCCTTCAGCAACTATCACAAAGGTCAGAAAACCTTTCGCAAGATCATCAGCCCTCAAGGAGGTTGTTGAAGCACAAGTCTTACCAAAGGATTATATTCTAAAGAAAAAGAAAGACAAAGGCAAAGACATTGAGAAGCCTATGGAGGTGGTAGAAAGAGCCCATTTGTAGCAAACAGATGAAGGTGAAGCCATGAAGAATCTTGTTGAGATTATCAACATTAGTACTCCACCTAGCAATCACACCTTCAAAAGATTTATTAGATAGCTCAGGGAATCTAGGAAGGAGGTTGCTCGCTTGAAATCAAAGGGTTTATCTGAAAGAATCAAAATAGAGGACCTCATGGATAATTACAGCAACACTCTTTATTTGGCAAGATTTGCAGCTAGAAGAGCTCTTCCTCTCCATAAACAGCTCAAGAACCTTTATAGGCAAAATAGAGATTTTCAGTCTCAAAACAGAAAATTCAAAGCAAAGTTGCAACATTTCAAGGATGAGGTGGCTCAGAGGAATTTGAATGTGTTGGTTGAAGATGCCATTGAAAAGGAGAAACCAGTAGTGAAGAAAAGCGCACCTCTAGTGAAGGAGCATGTCACTACAAAAGGAAAGCATGTTGTTGTGCCAAAATTAAGTCCTTCCACAAGAAGGAGTGCCAGGTTAATGAAGTGATTGGGGGAATGTAAGCTCCATTTTTTATAATTGCCTTTTTTTGCAAGGATAGGTGATCAAGGAAGTATTATTTTTTTCCACTTATACAAGATTTATAGGCTCCTAATGAATTCAACTCAAGGTTTTTGTTCTTTTCAAAAGGTTAGTCTCCTCATACAGAAAGAGCACAGACATTTTGTAGCGCTACATAATCGTCTATTTAGAATATCTTGCTAATTCGCTACCTACAATACTACCAAATCTTCTAAGACTGGTGTAACGATGGCGTTGCAAATTCCACGGGGTTCTACCAAATCTGTTAAGTGGTGTAACGATGGTGCTACGAATTATGGAGGAACGCTTCAATGTGGCGCTACTGAATTATACACAGAGACACACAATCTCGGCACTACTGAATTACACATAGAGATACACAGGCTTAGGCGCTACCAATTCTGCAGGCCTATTTTGGAGATTGTGCTATGAAATTTGTAGAGTGTTTTGTGAAGGTGCTACAAAAGCTCGCTACCCAGCACACTACTGAATGACGCTACCAACTGGTACTTGGAATCAATGGGTTCAAGTTATCATTCTTGTGGGTGGATGACGATGTGGAGAATGACTAAGACCATAGGTGGCATCATGATAACAGCTTAAAACCTCTGCAAGACACTTGGCATGGAAAGGGATGTACATCAATGAAGACATTGTCAGTTAAGAGTTTGTTGGATTAGTTGCCAACATTTTCCTTTTTTGTAGCATAGTTGTTAGCACAATTGTTAGTTTTGAATAACCGATTTAAAGAATCCTATGGGAGGAAGGCCAACTCGCACCTCTAGCTATGGCCTTCCCTTTTGTTATAAATAGAGATTCCAAATAATTTGGTAGGTTCAGATGGTTGAGCTAGGCTCCCTCATTGTAATATTTTGATGAAGCATACTGGTTCTCTGGTTATGTACTTGATTTGAGACTTTTTGATTAATATAAGTCAGCTTTTCTTATTCCATATTATTGCCTCTTATACTAAAGTGTTCATCATTGAATGATTCACATGAGATTGTTGTAGTTGTATTATGATGAATGTTTGATTATAGTATTGTTATGATGTTCTTCAGTTTCCTTAAACTTTGAATTCAAGAAGATCTTGTGTTTGATTTTTTCCTCCTTAGGTTGCTTGAAGACTTGATGTCCATAGAAATCCTCTACATTTCCCTCACCAAAGTATTCCTTCTTTTCACTTTTTCTCCCACTCACTAACTGAAGTTGATCAAGACCTGAATTGTTTGTACATGCTAGCCCAGATTTCCGAGTTAGAACATTATTATCTTGAGTCTTATACATTTGACCATTTAAAAACTCATTTACATTTACACATTATTTGATGGGTAATGGGCTTATCCTCTCTGCAATCTGAGGGTGATTCCTAGTGCTAACAGGATCTATCGAGGAAAAACAAAAAAGCATTTAAATAAGGGGGAAAATAGCTTACTTTGTTGAAGCAAGTAAAAATTAAGAATCATTGGTACACCTTCACTTGGTCCATCAATTCCTACAATGAAATCCATAATTTAGCCAATTGAGTTAAATGGCCTCACAATTGTAAAATCCAAACCATTCTTAGCACCCTTAATTGCCAAAATAAAAATTCGAACCTAATTAAACAAGCATTTCATCTACAGTGAACCTATTACATACTTACATAGTATAGACAAATTTAGGAGAATTTGAAGCATTTCTTAGACTAGATTACTCTTTCAATTAGCTATTGTGCACATGCATATTGTTGGTGCAATTATATGTATAATATATTACCAAATATAAATTATCGATCGTGATTCATAATCAACGGAGTTGTTACACTATATGTGCCGACAATATGTGATTTAACTATGTTTGATGAGTATAGCCTACATAAGAAACACTCCAAAACTAATGCTCTGTCTCACAATCTTCAGGCAGTGAATTTGTTCATTATAGGCTCAGGAAAAGGAAAGACGAACTTTGACTCTATTTCCTTAAGCAACTAATCTAGTAGTAATCTATAATTAATGCTTTTTACATTCTTAAAAGAAAAATCAATCAATCCTAGAAGTAATAGTAGGTGTAGTAAGACACTCCATTATAGGCACATGTAAGGTGAGAGATGGAGATCTTGATTGTTTTTGTATTTGCAAGATATAACTCAATCAATTCTGGAACAAAGTCTAGGTATATTGAGATAATCCATTATCGGTTCATGTAGGGTGAGAGATGGAGATCTTAATTATCCTTGTATTTTCAAAATGGAAACAAACAGCAAGGCATTCAATCCAACAAATGATTGTCTACACACACACACAAAGATAGCAAATATTCACTCATAAATCTGTGTTGCACTCATAAATCTATATTACACTCCAAAAATATATATTGCACTCCTGAAATATATATTGCACTCCAGAAATGGTCACTCACTCAGAATTACCACACATCTTTATTGCATTATGTCAAATGTTTACTGAAACAAAACAGAAATAAAGTTAGATGTTATGATCAAAACACAAGATGGTTTTATTCATACACAAACCAGAATTATATATACAGTAGATACAAGGAATATTACCTTGGTTGGGTCGGTGGGTCCTTACCGTACCAATAAGGTAGCTTTAAAAGAAACTTACAGAATGAAAGGTTTGATCACACACATAAATTCCATAGGTTGTAATTGATATCATTACTTCATTAACAAGTGTATAATCAACAATTTTCTCAAGAATCAAATTTACAGCATAACAATTCCTCCACCCTTCCTCAGACCTATGTGGTCTTATTTATACATAAAATCCATTAGGGAGTGGCTAATATCAAATCCTAAAGTTTAGATCTCGAATTTTACATTTCTTGGCACAAATCTCAAAAACATGGGTTTTTCATTAATTTGGACAGATTTGAGTTGAAGACCCAACCATAACTCTTAAACCGTTTTGAATTTTGCAAAACAACACACATCCAACTCAATTTTCCATATTCTAGACAAAATCCATATCGTAGAATTTCTAGATCTAATACCATTTGTACAAAAATTGAGGTGCAAGTTGGCAGTTTGAGATTTTTACTAATTTTTACATAATCATTTCCCCTGAGATGGAGGTCCAGACATGTGAGCTGGATGAACTTTGAATCACTTTTCTACATTTCAACGTCACTCTGGACAAAACCCATGTCCCGGATTTTCCTCTAGAAGTTGTTAGCGATCAAAAATGATTTCCAAAATAATTGATATTTCACATGACAAGATAGATTTAGAGAGAAGATGTATTTTAGTCATGGAGTTTATGAGAAAGGCTTATAATCATATCAATTCAATAAAATAAGGATTTCACCTCATAAAATAGACCGAAAGTAAATTTTATCTTTCGGTGGCTAAGTGGTAATTTAACAGTGTAATGAGCCGCTGAAAGTTTTCCTTTTCGGTGGCTAAATCAGATTTTCAAGGGCAAATGAGCCGTCGAAAGTGCAGAAGAGTCTGTTTTTACTATGTTGAGTCATCATTTTCAAATGATGATTTTGAGCGACTGGAGAATCATTTTGAGAAATGGGTGAGGGATTTTGTTACTAACACGTCAAACAACAATAACCTCTCTCATTTTTCCTACAGGTGTCATAGATTGGGAGAATTGAATTCATCTCTGAGCCCTAATTTTCGGAACTCAGAATTTCCCTGTTTGACACATGTTTTTGAAATGCAGATCTCGAGCATATGAAAATGAATATCAAAGATCTGAGAGAGGTTTTTTCTCACAACAAACCAATCTACAAAATACTCTTCCAGTTTGTACACAGCTGTTTTGGTTTGAGAGATATGGGTCAATCTTTGAGCAGCATATTTCCAGAAATTTTTGTCTTTTCTAGCCACCTCACAAATTCTAATTTGAGATAGGAAAAGAGGTTATCAGATCCATCTTTTGAGGATCTTGAAACTGATTTGTGAAGATTATTTAAATCCCATAGAGACATAGTTCAAGGGGAGGAAGAATAGTTTGAGGAATGTGGTTCTATTCTTGAAGACTTGTACATTTCATCCTTTGGAGATGTCCATTAATATATCTTGACATCGAGCTTCTTTCACTGCATTACTTGGTTTTCCATTTCCTTTCTTTCCAGGTTTGTGTATATTCAATGACAAAAGGTTGTCATCCCATGTCTTTGTTGGTATACTAAATGTATATACTTTGCTTCTGATGTTTGTCTTAATGCCAGATAGTTGTTATCCTATTGGTGCATTCATAAGCTAAAGTTGCAAGTATTTACCTGTTGGGTCTGGCCATATATTATATGCAATCTTATATATGTTTTTGCTGGTGTGAAGAGTATTTTACCTATCATTACTGGCCATCCACATATACTATCGTATAGGTATTTATGTTATCATAATAGGTCTTCTCCATGTTTCCACACATTAAGTTAAAACTTTTTGAGTTACATAGTTGAAAGTCTTGGTCTTTCAAGTGACTAATGTATTCCTAAATGGATATGAATTTATAATGTCATCCAATTTGATCCTCTTTTCCTCCACATTATTGATCTTTTTAAAGTTACCAAGCTTACACCCTTCTATAGTCGGGGAGTGATATCTTGGAGTGATAACAAAATGGCATCGTTGTCGAGGAACGAAAGTGAAAGCAAAGTTTCCCTGGGAGAACGACAAAGATCTGATTCTTGATGGCAGACAAGAGACAAACATAAAACTTTACTGTAATCATCTTCCTGGCAACTCCACATTAAAGACTCCACTAGGGAGAATCCGACTGATAGAAGATGAAGAGGTTGAATTCAAAATCCAGGTACCAATTCATCAATTTACTTTATGAACTATTGTTATTCTTTATCAACTCCTTTATGCTTTTACCTTCACATGTTAAAAGAATTATCCTCTGTTTTTTATATTCTGAAGATTATCAGCCATCTTTTATAAATTCATCTTTAGAAGAAGATTTGCATCCTGCTTGTATTGTAGAAGTTAAATCAGTTTTTGTGCCTCAGTTTATTTATAAAAATGACCTCTGTATTCAAATTCCTTTTGAATATGATTAGCCATGTAACCTTGAAGAAATCAAAACTAATTCAAAACCTATACAGAGCTCAACACTTGTTTCCATAACCTCTGAACCTTGTTAGCAAATTGTTATCCCTCATGATCAGCCCACAGCCTTTCAAATCAAAATCAGGATGAAGATGTTTAAGCCATTAAAGCTACCCTCTTGTCTTCATCCTTATCCTCTTGACTGTTATGAATATCTCCCTTGGTTTTATGGAGAGAATCAAGCTTCAACTGATATGCACTTGGAATCTTTTGAAGATTTTATTGACCGTTTTCAGATTTTTTATGAGGATGTTGTCATGAGATTTTTCTCTAAGTCATTGATTAGAGATGTTGCTATATGGTTTAAGAGTTTAAGAGCTAACTCCATTGGCTCTTGGATAGAATTCACTGATGTTTTTATGAAACATTGGGGCGAACATAAATCACTAGATTCATACCTTGCTGATTTTTATGATTTGAAGAGAGAGCAGGGTGAAGATTTGCCTGTCTTCAATCGAAGGTTTTATAGCAACTATCATGACATGCCTTTGGATATCAGGCCTATAGAGACAGCTGCCATGATATATTATTTGATGGGACTGTAGTCAAAACTTGCACTTCTTCTGCTAGAAAGGAAATATTCATCATTAAGCATTCTATGTGAAGATGCTTTAGAGGTGGAGGAAAATAGTCATGCTTCCAGGAGGATCCGAGAGCAAGTTGATTTTGAAAATCTGCATAAATTTGAGCCAACAAAATGTCAATATAGTTCAGAATCTGAGCAGGAAGGTAATGACTATGAGGCAGTTTTAGAACAACAGCAAGCAACTAAGGTTATCTCAGATTGTGAATCAGATTCTTCAACATTGGCAGAGCATTCCAGAGACAGGTATTCATGTAAAATTTATGATCAATTTACAAAGCATGTTGAACCTATGATAACTCATGATCATATAGACAACTACATTTTTATAGCTGATCAAAATCTATGTTATTCAAATACTGCTCTATCATCATTTTCTGAACACTATTATGAAGAAGAGATCAGAGGCTTTGATGATCACAAGGTAATCATAAAAGAAGAAGAAGATTATCAATATTTTGGCAGAGAAGTAGTCATACAGGTGGAACTTTTTCCTGAAGACCAATAGATTTTTGATATCAATTTCAAAGATCCAGTGGCAGCCTTCATAGAATCATACATTTTAGAGAACATGAAGACTTCAGATTTGTTAAACTTATCAGTATTTCCAAATGATTTTGGTTTTGTGAATGATTTTTTATCACTGTTGTTGCATTTCAAACATCAAATATTGATCAGTGAGGATGATGAAATCATTTCAATATTAAAATTACTTGGATGGTTGTTATGGAAATTTGCCTTTACCTAACCAAATTACATAAGTGGTTAGAGTAGAGTAGGTAGGAAATAAGCTTACTACCCAAGCATTCATTTTCTTTCATTTTACAGCAAATGTAGCAGTTGCTTCGTGTGAATAAAGGTAGTCTTGAAGATATACAGAGATCATCCATACAATCATGGAAGATTTCCAGAAAGAGGTGAAATGGCTAACTCCATGCCCAATGGAATACTGTCTCCATGCCCATGCAACACTAGACATTAAGTTCAGATTTTATTTTTCAGGAAAGGCATTAGATCTATGGTTCTTGGAAACCTTACAAGAAGGTCTCCATCCCAATTGGAGCTAGATGTTAGCGATAAAAAATGATTTCCAAAATCATTGAGATTTCACATGACAAGATAGATTTAGAGAGAAGATGTATTTTAGTCATGGAGTTTATGAGAAAGGATTATAATCATATCAATTCAATAAAATAAGGATTTCACCTCATAAAATAAACCAAAAGTAAATTTTAGCTTTCATTGGCTAAGTGGTAATTTTACAGTGTAATGAGCCGCTAAAAATTTTCCTTTTCGACGGCTAAATTAGATTTTCAAGGGCAAATGAGTCGTCGAAAGTGCATAAGAGTTTGTTTTTACAGTGCTGAGTCATCATTTTCAAATGATGATTCTCAGCAACTGGAGAATCATTTTGAGAAACGGGAGAAGGATTTTGTTACTAACACATCAAAGAACAATAATGTCTCTCATTTTTCCTACAGGTATCATAGATTGGGAGAATCGAATTCATCTATGAGCCCTAATTTTCGGATCTCAGAATTTCCCTGTTTGACACATGTTTTTGAAATGCAGATCCTAGGCATATCAAATGAATCTCAAAGAAATGAGAGAGGTTTTTTTCTCAAAACAAACCAATATACAAAAGACTATTCCAGTTTGTACATAGTTGTTTTGGTTAGAGATATATGGGTCAATATTTGAGCAGGATATTTCCAGAAATTTTTGTCTTTTCCAGCCACCTCACAAATTTGAATTTGAGATAGGAAAAGAGCTTATCAAATCCATATTTTGAGGATCATGAAACTGATTTGTAAATCTTGTTTAAAGCCCACAAAGACACAGTTCAAGGGGAGGAACAATATTGTGAGGATTGTGGTTCTATTCTTGAAGACTTGTACAATTCATCCTTTGGAGATGTCCATTAATATATCTTAACATCGAGCTTCTTTCATTGTGTTACTTAGTTTTCCATTTCCTTTACTTCCAAGTTTATGTATATTCAATGACAGAAGGCGTTCATCCCATCTCTTCATTGGTATACTAAACATATATACTTTGCTTCTGATGTTTTTCTTAATGTCAGATAGTTGTTATCCTATTGGTGCATTCATAAGCTAAAGTTGCAAGTATTTACCTGTTGGGTCTGGCCATATATTATATGCAATATTATATATGTTTTTGCTAGTGTGGAGAGTATTTTACCTATCATTACTGGCCATCCACATATACTATCATATAGGTATTTATGTTAGCATAATAGGTCTTCATGTTTACACACATTAATTTAAAACTTTCTGAGTTACATAGTTGAAAGCCTTGGTCTTTCAAGTGACTGATGTATTCCTAAATGGATATGAGTTTATAATGTCATCTAATTTGATCCTCTTTTCCTCCACATTATTGATCTTTTTAAAGTTACCAATCTTACACCCTTCTACATTCGGGGAGTGATTTCTTGGAGTGATAACAAAATGGCGTCGTTGTCGAGGAACGAAAGTGAAAGCAAAGTTTCCTTGGGAGAACGACAAAGATCTGCTTCTTGATGGTAGACAAGGGACAGACATAAAACTTGACTGTAATCATCTGCCTGGCAACTCCACATTAAAGACTCCACTAGGGAGAATCCGACTGATAGAAGATGAAGAGGTTGAATTCAAAATCCAGGTACCAGTTCATCAGTTTACTTTATGAACTATTGTTATTCTTTATCAGCTCCTTTATACTTTTCCCTTCACATGTTAAAAGAATTATTCTATGTTTTGTATATTCTGAAGATTATCAACCATCTTTTATAAATCCATCTTTAGAAGAAGATTTGCAGCCTTCTTGTATTGTAGAAGTTAAATCAGTTTTTGTGCCTCGGTTCATTTATAAAAATGACCTCTATATTCAAATTCCTTCTGAATATGATCATCCATGTAACCTTGAAGAAATCAAAACTGATTCAAAACCTATACAGAGCTCAACACTTGTTGCCATAACCTCTCAAACTTGTCAGCAAATTGATATCCCTCATGATCATCCCATAGCCTTTCAAATCAAAATCAGGATGAAGATGTTTAAGCCATTAAAGTTGCCCTCTCATCTTCATCCTTATCCTCTTGACTGCTATGAATATCTCCCTTGGTTTTCTGGAGAGAACCAAGCTTCAACTAAGATGCACTTGGAATCTTTTGAAGATTTTATTGATCGTTTTCAGATTGTTTATGAGGATGTTATCATGAGATTTTTCTCTAAGTCATTGATTAGAGATGTTGCTATATGGTTCAAGATTTTAAGAGCTAACTCCATTGTCTCTTGGATATAATTCACTGATGTTTTTATGAAACATTGGGGCAAACATAAATCACTAGATTCATACCTTGTTGGTTTTTATGATTTGAAGAGAGAGTAGAGTGAAGCTTTGCCTATCTTCAATCAAAGTTTTTACAGCAGCTATCATGACATGCCTTTGGAGATCAGGCCTACAGAGATAGTTGCCATGATATATTATGTGATGGGACTGTAGTCAAAACTTTCCCTTCTTTTTCTAGAAAGGAAATCTTCATCATTAAGCATTATGTTTGAAGATGCTTTAGAGTTGGAGGAAAATATTTATGCTTCCAGGAGGATCCGAGAGTAGGTTGATTTTGAAAATCTGCATAAATTTGAGCCATTAGAATGTCAGTATAGTTCAGAATCTGAGCAGGAAGGTAATGACTATGAGGCAGTTTTAGAACAGCAGTAAGCAACTAAGATTATCTCAGATTGTGAATCAGATTCTTCAACATTGGCAGAGCATTCCAGAGATGGGTATTCATATAAAATTTATCAATTTACAAAGCATGTTGAACCTATGATAACTCATGATCGTATAGACAACTACATTTTTATAGCTGATCAAAATCTCTCTTATTCAAATTCTACTCTATCATCATTTTCTGAACTTTATTCTGAAGAAGAGGTCAGAGACTTTGATGATCACAAGGTAATCATAAAAGAAGAAGAAAGTTATAGATATTTTAGTAGAGAAGCAGTCATACAGGTGGAACTTTTTCCTGAAGACCAGCAGATTTCTGATATCAGTTTCAAAGATCCAGTGGTATCCTTCATAGAATCATACATTTTAGATAACATGAAGACTTCAGACTTGTTAAATTTATTAGTATTTCCAGATGATTTTGGTTTTGTGAATGATTATTTATCACTGTTGTTGCATTTCAAACATCAAATATTGATCAGTGAGAATGATGAAATCATTTCAGTATTAAAATTACTTGGATGGTTGTTATGGAAAATTGTCTTTACCTAACCAAATTACAGAAGTGGTTAGAGTAGAGTAGGTAGGAAACAAGCTTACTGCCCAAGCATTCCTTTTCTTTCATTTCGCAACAAATGTAGTAGTTACTTTGTGTGAATAAAGGCAGTCTTGAAGATATACAGAGATCATCCATACAGTCATGGAATATTTTCAGAAAGAGGTGAAATGGTTGACTCCATGCCTAATGCATTACTGACTCCATGCCCATGCAACACTAGACATTAAGTTTAGATTTTATTTTTCAGGAAAGGCATTAGATCTGTGGTTCTTGGAAACCTTACAGGAAGGTCTCCATCCTAGTTCGAGCCAGATGTTAGCCATCAAAAATGATTTCCAAAATCATTGAGATTTCACATGACAAGAAAGATTTACAGAGAAGATGTATTTTAGTCATGGAGTTTATGAGAAAGGCTTATAATCATATCAATTCAATAAAATAAGGATTTCACCTCATAAAATAGACAAAAAGTACATTTTAGCTTTCGGCGGCTAAGTGGTAATTTTACAGTGTAATGATCTGCCGAAATTTTTCCTTTTCGGCAGCTAAATCAGATTTTCAATGGAAAATGAGACGCCGAAAGTGCAGAAGAGTCTGTTTTTACTATGTTGAGTCATCATTTTAAAATGATGATTCTGAGCGACTGGAGAATCATTTTGAGAAATGGGCAAAAAATTTTGTTACTAACATGTCAAAGAAAAATAACCTCTCTCATTTTTCCTACAGGTGTCACAAATTGGGAGAATCGAATTCATCTCTGAGCCCTAATTTTCAGATCTCAGAATTTTACTGTTTGACACATGTTTTTGAAATGCAGATCCCAGGCATATGAAAACAAATATAAAAGAACTGAGAGAGGTTTTTTCTCAAAACAAACAAATCTACAAAAGACTCTTCCAGTTTGTACACAGTTGTTTTGGTTTGAGAGATATGGATCAATCTTTGAGCATCATATTTCCAGAAATTTCTATCTTTTCCAGCCACCTCACAAATTCGAATTTGAGATAGTAAAAGAGGTTATCAGATCCATCTTTTGAGGATCTTGAAACTAATTTGTAAATATTATTTAAAGCCCACAGAGACACGATTCAAGGGCAGGAAGAATATTCTAAGGACTGTGGTTCTATTCTTGAAGACTTGTACATTTCATCCTTTGGAGATGGTCATTAATATATCTTGACATCAAGCTTCTTTCACTGTGTTACTTAGTTTTCCATTTCCTTTATTTCCAAGTTTATGTATATTCAATGACAGAAGGTTGTCATCCCATCTCTTCGTTGGTATACTAAACTTGTATACCTTGATTATGATGTTTTCTTAATTCCAGATAGTTTTTATCTTATTGGTGCATTCATAAGCTAAAGTTGCAAGTATTTACCTGTTGGGTCTGGCCATATATTATATGCAGTCTTATATATGTTTATGCCAGTGTGAAGAGTATTTTACCTATCATTACTAGCCATCCACATACACTATCGTATAGGTATTTTTTTTAGCATAATAGGTCTTCCCCATGTTTCCACACATTAAGTTAAAACTTTCTGAGTGACATAGTTGAAAGCCTTGGTCTTTCAAGTGACTGATGTATTCCTAAATGGATATGAGTTTATAATGTCATCCGATCTGATCCTCTTTTCCTCCACATTATTGATCTTTTTAAATTTACCAAGCTTACACCCTTCTACAGTCAGGGAGTGATTTCTTGGAGTGATAACAGAAGCATTCCAAATTTTCAAACTATATCTGGTACTGGAATAGCACAGAAATAGGTACCGGACGAGCGCAGAAATAGGTACCAAATTAATTGAATACCGGATGAATGCCGAAATGGGTACCGAATGAGTAGGAGTTGTGTCATAAGGTCTGCTTGGATCAATCAAAGTAATTAGAGAGCATTTAACATCAATTATTCAATCTAAATCAGTAAGAAATCTCATAAATCATGATTTAAACATAAGTTACCTCATATATACACAAGGATGGCTAAAATACATGTATTTGAAGAAAATAGGAAAATAATGCATATGTCTGAGGAAAAGTTGGTCAATATATAGGACAAGATAAGGTAATTGGAGGCATAAAAAAGGAGACCCAACATTTCCCCCATGCCTTATCCATTACATGTCCTCATGCAACAATGATCTTTTAAATTTCAAAATTGATTCTACTCCTCACTCGATCAAGAATTCCCTGAAGTTCCACCCTTCTTCATCTCCTTAAGTTCTCTTTTAAGTAACCTACTATACAATATAAACCTCCTGGCCTCTACTTCACACTTCTTACCCATGGCAAAGTAGTTATGATGGAAAAGTGGAGTCATGAGTAATAGATTGGATCTGTTAGTGATTTGACGTTAATTCTTATCCAATATGTTGTGCATCATAATTAGGAGAAAGGGTCGGATCTAACTCTAATATGATTATAGGATAGTGGCCAAGAGTTTTCATAACGACTTTGACTAATAAGCCCCCTGCCTAGATTACCTTTAAAATAAAAGTGATATAAGCATAGTTCAGATCCCATTTGAAGAGAGGAACACATAAAAGAATACATCCCAAGATGATTAACTCGTCTCTTATCCAACTTTATAGAGATGAAGCTCTTCTTTATTAGGTAGGTTGAATTACATATACTGAGGGTCCCACTTTCATACAAACCTATTTATTTTAAAGATGGAACCCTAAAGTGGATACTTGAAGGTTCTTAAGAACATAATCCGAGAGATATAAAGGTCATCTCCTAGCCTTGATTTGATAATGATTGCTTCATAATGAGACCCAAGGGCTTTTGTTTAGTTTTAGGTGTGCCAATTTATGTTTTTCAACTCCCTTTACCCGGCATAGCCCCACTGCTAGTAGGCCTGTTCAGTACCTTGGTGGGTTTACCTTAGTACCATACAAGCATGGCCCCGCTGCCAGTAGGCCTGTTCAGTACCTGGGTGGGTTTACTTGTACTATATTATACTTCCTTTTTATTATATTACTCAAAAGATTTAAAATGATGTATATTGTTCATTGACAGCTTTGGAGTATAAGGAAGGCAGGTGGTATGAGAGTGTTTTATAGTTATTAGGCACATAATTAATTGCTTGCAATTATCCCAAGGGTGACATCATCCACATTAGCCTTAAATCTTAGTTATTCAATGTATAATGGAACATATCGGATAATGACTAAGAGGTCCCTCTAGTTAATCCTATTAGGGTTCTCCTAAAATGTCATTGAGCTTTTGTAGGGGCGGTCCACCACATGAGGTTTTCATCAATAACTCCCAAGAGAAACTTATAAAGAGAAACTTGGATAAGAACTTGTTAAATCAACTAGGTTAGTATTAAACATAAAAGTTTCACCATTTTTCAATGGATATTTCAATTATTAATCACTTTTTTTCAAAATGATGAGGTAATAAGACATGTGCACCCATTATCATATAGAGTTAAATGTGAAAATATCTCCTTAAATGATAGTAAGGATGATTCATTTAGGGGTGAGTGTAACAATGTAGGAGGAAGGAGTACATAAAAGTAAATAACATTTTAGCACAAGACTTAGATGATTCTTGATAGAAAGAATAGAAAACGATTTGCTCATACCTCCAATTACCTGAAGTGAAAACAGTGTCAAGTACAGGACAAAGATCATATCACTTTGGCATTAGTACCAGATTATTAACCGGTATCGGAACAGGTTTCTGCAGTACCAGAACATGATTCTATAGTACTTGAACAGGATAGTACCGGAACAAGATTTTGTAGTACTGGAACAGGATTATGCAGTACCGAAACAGGATAGTAACAGAATAGGATTTTGCAGTACCAGAACAAAACAATACCGGAACATGATTCTGCAGTACCTGAACAGAACGATACTAGAACTTTATGATCTTAAAACTGGAACTTATAGTCCTCACATTGTGGATGGAACACTCTGAGTTTCAAGTTGTAGAAGATGATATCAATCACTAATTGTATATCAGAATTTATAAATCTGCTATTGTTGTCAAGAGAAGATATTTGTGAATTTTGTTAATCTTCCTAAAGTATCACACTTGAAAACTAAAAACAACATGTTGGTACAGGAAGTTTTAAATTGCATTGGAAATGATAAATAAATGGAACCAAGGTTGATAGTTGGGTGCCACATTCTGTAGTGAAGGAATAACTCTTATCTAGACAATCTTTTGGTGTTGAAAACATAGAGTTCGTCTTTTGGACCTGTTATCACATTAAGTTGCCTTGGGTCTTTTAGCCCTTAGTTTTAAGTTTTTAAGCCTTTAGATTTCAATTTTGCTTTATTTTCTTAGTGTGATTTACTTAGGTTAGCTTGAACAAATAAAGTCTTGAGTGTTGGCTCATTTTTTGGCCCTCACATAGATTTTTAGCCTAGGTTCATTTTATGTCTTATGGTTTTGACTCGCCTCATGAATTGACACCAAGCCTAACCCATCCTATGACTTACATGACTTGACATGTCACTCTTTTCATGCATACCTTTATATCCTTGCCATGTTGTCCCTATGTCCGATTAAAGGAGGTCAAATCATCCTTTTGAAAAAGAGCATTGCCAACTCACTAGGAGTTTCTATAGCGCACTCCTTGCCCTTTATTCCTTTCCATGATTTTTCATCATTTCACTGAGGTCGCGTTCTACCTTGTTTTCAGCACCGTGGTTCATTAAAATATGTACTCAAAGATTTGGTTTTAATGAGTTTGCTAACGGTTTCAAAGATTTTAATGTTCTCAAACTCGATGCTGTTGAAACTGCTAGTTCAGACCAGTTGCAGACAGTGCTATGGGATCAGTTGTTGAGGTGGATTTTGAAGTTGAGGTGGTCATGGTGATCTCCTAACTAGTTGCAGAGCCTCAAGTTGTCATTACTCCTCCAGGTGTTCTGTGAGCCCACTCCATTGCATAGTGAATTTGTGTGATAGTTGTTGCCTGAGTTTCGGTAGCGACTATCTCTACAAATCACTACCTCCTTCATCCCTCTCCATCCATATTTTCCCTATCACAAAATTGCAACCATTTTCACCTGGTTTTTAGTTATCAAGACACCAATTCATCTTGCTCTTGAGTGTTGAGTGCCCATGCAAACACTTATTCCTTGTGTGCACACTGTGCTACCAAAAAATGTTGCTGAAACCTCACATTTCCCATGTTCTCTCTACTTTTTGGATTGGAGTGTTATTTTCCAGGTAGTCAAAGACCATTGCAACAATTTTCCTTTCACTATATTATCATTCTTCAGTTTTATATCTACAGATAGTAAGAGGGGGGAAAATTGCATTTCTTGCCTTTCAAAAGCCATCAAAGCAGTGTTTTGTCAAAACAAGGTGAGTTAGAGGAGAATCGTAGGAAAGCATCCATTATTCATTGTCATTCTCCCATTGAAGTCTGCCTCTGTTTGCTCCCAAAAAAACTTCACTGCACCATAGCCTTTGATCCCTCGTCTTGACCCATGGAGACACCTCAGAAGAAGAAATCTCACGAGGGAGGCATTGTGGTCATAACTGAACCCTCAGACATGCACCTATTTGATGCAGAGCCAATGGTTAGGGAAGTTTTTCAGAGGGTGGGTTGCCTCTCTTTTTTCCAAAACATGTATAGGGGACATCCTGAAATGTCAAGGAAATATGCCTTACATTTTGATGGCCTTAAGACTAAGGTAGTAGACCTGGAGTTTGAGGTGTCTGAAGCCTCTATTACAACAGCCACAGGGATTCCTAACACTGGGGAGAGATGGTTTAAATCCATGACTTTAAACATTTCCTTCTCCAAGGACTTCCTCAAGCCATATTATTAGACTAACAACTTGTCCAAGGGAGTGCCTAGAAGTCATCTAGTTGAAGATTTTGACAAGATGTTGAAGATCATCCAGAGATACTTCACATGTGAGGGAAGGTTTAATATGTTATACCAGTACCATATAAGGCTTCTGCTTCATTTTACTGGTAAATATTAAATGAAAATCCATTTCTACTTGTTTAGGAGCATGGGGGAAATGTCTGATAGAGTCCAAGCCAAATCCAAGGTTGTGGACACCAATGTTTTTCGCTCTTGATTGATCAGAATTTTGGTTTTGGAAGAATTGAAGAAGATGAACATCCCTTGGGAACGATTCGTTGTTTCTTCTCACATGAAGTTGAATATAGATTCAACTCCTCAGTCAAAGATGAAAATTCCTTTTCCATCTACTAGTGATGCTCCAGCAAGAACAATCAAGAAAAGAAAGAGTAAATCCATCGCTCAAGACAAAGAGGTTATTAATGAATTTGAAGAAACAGAGAGGGAGGCTTATAATTCTCCACGGAGAGACTTTTCACCTCCTCCTACACCAAAATTGGAAGAGGTCCCCTCATCCACTAAAGCTACAACCAAGAAGGGAAGAAAATTGCATTTCTCCACTTTCTTCAGCAGCTATCACAAAGGTCAGGAAGCCTTTTACGAGATCATCATTCCTCAAGGAGGTTGTTAAAGTACAATTCCTACCCAAGGTTTCTAATCTAAAGAAAAAGAAAGATAAGGGAAAAGGCATTGCGAAGCCTATTGAGGTGATAGATGGAGCCCATGTATAGCAGAAAGAGGAAGGTGAAGCCATGAAGAAGCCTGTTGAGGTTATCAACATCAACACTCCACCTAGCAATCACACCTTGAAAATATTGATTAGACAGCTCAGGGAGGCCATGAAGGAGGTTGTTCATTTGAAGGCAGAAGGTTTATCTGAAAGAATCAAGATGAAGGAGCTTATGGATATGTACAGCAACACCCTTCATTTAGCTAGACTTGCAGCAAGAGGATCCCTACCTCTCCATAAGCAACTCAAGAACCTCTATAGGAAAAACAAAGGCTTTCAATCTCAAAATAGAAAAATCAAGGTAGAACTGCAACACTTCAAATATGAATTGGCTCATAGGAACTTGAACCTTTTGGTAGAAGCTGCCATTGAAAGAGAGGAACCTGTAGTGAAGAAAAACACACTTGCAGTCAAGAACCCTGTCACTAAAAAGAAAAACATGATGTTGTCTTAGAAGGAAGCCCTCCTTCCACAAGGAGGAGTTCTAGGTTGATGAAATGATTGGGGGGATATAAGCTCCATTTTTTAGAATGGTCTCTTTTTGCAAGAGTAAGTGATCAAGGATGAATAATTTTTTCCACCTATACATGCATCTACAAGCTTCTAACCTATCAATTGAAGGTTCTTGATTAGTCTCATCATACACAAGAGCACAGACATTCTGTAGTTCCATGGCGCTGCGGAATCGTCTATATATCATGGCCTACCATTTTTCTACCTAATGTGCTACGAAAGATCCTAGTCGAAGTACACAGGAATTCTACCAAATCTCCTAAGTTGTGTAACAATGGCACTACCAAATTCCCAGGGATATATTTTAGTGGCACTACCAAATTCGTTTTGATGATTGGCATTACCAATTCTGCAGGACTAGTTTAGTGATGGCGCTACCAATCCCACGGAGATATACAGGCTCGGGGCTACCGAATTTCACACAGAGATATATAGGCTCGGTGCTACCAATTATGCAGGCATGTTTTAGATATGCGCTACGAAATGTGTAGAGTATTTTGGAAGGGCGCTACAAAAACTCGCTACCCAGCACGCTACTAAATGACACTACCAACTGGCACCTAGAATCAAGGGGTTCGAGTTTATCACTCTTTTGGGTGGTTGGTGATGTGGAGAAGATCTAATACCATAGGTGGTAACATGATGACAACATACAACCTCTGTAGGACACTTGGCATGGAAAGGGATGCGCATCTATGAAGACAATGTCAGTTAAAGTTTGTTGGATTGGTTGCCAACATGTTTCCTTTTTTATAGCATAGCTGTTAGTACATGTGTTAGATTGAATAACTGATTTGGAGAATCAGCTCACACCTCTAGCTGTTGCCTTCCCTTTTTGTTATAAATAGATATTCCAAATGGTTTAGAGGGTTTGAATGGTTGAGTTGGGCTCCCTTATTGTAATATTTTGATTAAGCAAACTAGTTCTTTGGTTATGTACTTGACTTGAGAATTTTTTATTAATATAAGTCAGTTTCTCTTATTCCATCTTGTTGCCTCTTATACTTAATTTTTCATGATTGAATGATTCACATGAGATTTTTATAGTTGTATTATGATGAATGTTTGATTATAGTATTGTTATGATGTTATTCAGTGTTGTTTAAACTTTGAATTCAAGAAGATCTTGTGTTTGAGTTTTTCCTCCTTAGGCTGCTTGAAGACCTGATGTTAATATCATACCTCTACACTTCCCTCACCAAAGTCTTCCTTCTATTTACTTTTACTCCTATTCACTGACTGAAGTTGATCAAGACCTCAATTTCTTGTGCATGCTAGCCCAGATTTCTTAGTTAAAGCATTATTATCCTTAGCCTTGTCCATTTGACCTTTTAAACACTCATTTACATTTACACATAATTTGATGGGTACTAGGATTATCCTCTCTACAATCCGAGGGTGATTCCTAGTGCTAACATTCTTGGCATCGTTGTCGGGGAATGAATTGAAGACATTTCCCTGGGATTGAATGACAAAGCTTATTGATTTTGAAGGTGCATTAGAACTCAGTACATTGAATATTGCAGCTTGCAGATGGTGACTCCATTGTTTCAGTTGTGGCTCCTAAAGGTAGACACGCAAGGTCAACTCCACAACTACCTTTGGCTTCACCTGAAGTTGACCCAGAGAAGATAATCGAGAAGGGAAAATATTCTCAAGAAAGTTTTTTTGTTGTTGTATCAGGTAATTCTGGTCAGTTGCCTGATTCCATTCTTAATACACCAGCTGTTTTATCAAGTATTCCTCCTTTACCTTCTACTAAAGTATCTAAGAATTTGGATTTTGAAAATTTTCTTGTTGAATACTCCTCTTTTGACCCAGAATTGAAAGAAGAAAATTTTGAAATCCTTGCCTCTCCTGATATTGCGAAGTGGTTCAGACTTGAGAGTCTTGAAGATTTTCCTACCTTAGGATTTGCTACTCCTCCTCCTATCAAAGTTTTTGTAGCCAAAGAGGAGGAAACCTCATCTCCCTTGCAGCCTATACCATCTTCTTCCAAGATTCGTCCTTTTGTTGTGAAAACTGAAATCCCTCCTTCCTACATTACTTTTTCTCCTAAGCTACACACAGTCAAATCTCCTTCTCCTCCTTGCTCTTCCACAGTTCAAAATCCAATGGCATGTGCTAATGCTCCTAGAAATAGGATGGATTCCATAGTGGCTGCTAGGTATGCCCCTCTTATCTTACCTCAGCCTATGAATGCTCTCCCTACTAGAGATTACCTAAAATACATGCCCAAATTCACAGGATAAGAAGACATAATTGTTGAAGAACACCTTGTTGCCTTATATAGTTATGTAGACAATCTAAACATTGAGAATGAGGATGTGTGGATGAGAGTCTTTGTCTAGAGACTTGATGGTGAGGCTAGGAAATGGATTAGGGGTTTGACTCCTGGATCCATTGCTGGGATTGAAGCTTTAGACGATGCTTTCTTGAGACAGTGGGGGGATAAAAAATATTTTTTGTATTATATCACATAATTTGGATCCCTAAAGAGGAAAGAGGGAGATTATGTCTCTGACTTCTCTAAAAGATTCAATAAAATGTACAATAAGATCCCTGCTGAGATAAAGCCTACAGAAACCTCTGCCAAGATCACCTATGCTAGTGCTTTTGACCCTGAGTTTTTCCTTCTATTGAGAGAAAGAAGATCTACCTCCTTAGCTCATATACAAGATGCAACCTTGGAGGTAGAATCTAACATAGTGGGCTCTGACAAACTTAGAGGAAAATATGATAGGGACAAGAGAAAAAATAGAGCTAAAGCCTCAACTTCTGATTCCTTTGTTTTCCATCCTCAAGTTGATGAACTCACCAAATTAGTAAAATCTGTTTTTGCTGAGATGGAGAAGTTAAAATATGAAGGAAAAAAGAACTATAGAAATACACAAAGTGTTGATAACAGAGGTAACTTCAGAAGACCAAATAATGGTCCTCGAATCCTTCTAAGAGATCCAAGAAACATAGATAGGGATGATCAAAAGGTCCAAACGCCTTTACAAAACAACCTTGTTGATGATGAAGAAGGAGAGGATGAAGAAACTGATCCTGAGATCCTTTTCCTAGGTGAAACCTCTTCATCCCCTCACTTGACCCAATTTGCATATGAGAAATCCCTAATGGATAATCAAATAAATAAAATGAGTAGGGGAGAGAAAACAAAATAAAATACTAATAGATATAATCTGAGATCCAAAAAGAAAGAGGAAAAGACTGATACTTCTGATCAACCTACTAAAACAAAAAAATTTTCTAATGTTGTGCCAGTTGGTAGTAAAGAAAAAGATGCACAAAGCCCTCAAGATTTGGTTAAGAATCCTACCCCAAAAGTTAGAGAGATTCTGAAATCTCCATCTTCCTTCAAATTTGAAAGTGAGATTCAAAAAATCAAAATCCCTGTACCCTTTTTGGAGTTGATAAAAAATGAGGAATTCAAAAAATATCTTTCCAAAATGTTGTAGCTCGAATCCTCCTCCAATTCCACTGATTCAGTCAACCTTCAAGATGAAAATCTAGCAGTCATCTTAGGACCTTTGATAGAAGATAGAGATGATTCATCCCCTCCCTTCTATACATCACTAAACATTCATGATAAGGTGTTTCATAACTGCTTGATGAACTCAGGGGCATCTCACAATCTCATGCCAAAAATAGGTCATGGATGAACTTGGATTAGAAATTACAAAAACTTACCATGACTTATATTATTTTGACTCTATGAAGGTGAAGTGTCTTGGGGTCATCAAAGATCTGGTTGTGACCTTGTTTCAGTTGCCCATGAAAAGTGTGGTCATGGATATTGTGGTGGTTGATGTCCCCCCTAAGTTTGGTATGCTCTTCTTAAGATCTTGGATAAAAATACTAGGGGAAACTTGCAGATGGACCTTACATATGCCACAATTCCTGTGTTTGGGGGGGAGCATAGAAGGCTTTATAGGGAAGCTCAGTTGGCCTACATCATCGGTGATGAACCAAACCCCACCAATCATCCTATTTTTTCACTTGATACTGATTTGGGATCCAATATATTGCAGCTCACTGATGCTCCTGAACCTCCTCTTGAAATCAAAAAACAGTCTATTACTTTTTGTGAAGATTCTCCTCCAACTACCTCTGTTTGGAAGATGTTTTTTGATGGAGCCTCTTCTAAGGAATGTGTTGGTGTTGGAGTAGTCTTTGTTTCACCTACTCAAGAGACCATATATTTGTCCTACAAGTTGGAATTTGAAACTACCAGCAATGTGGCAAAGTATGAAGCTCTTGTTTTGGGTTTGAGGGTTGCAAAACACATGGGGATTGAAGAGCTATCGGTGTTTGGGGATGTTGAATTAATTATCCATCAAATCAAAAATATATATCAAGCTAAGCACCCTAGGCTAAGGAATTGTAGAAATGAAGTTTGGGATCTTGTTGACAATTTCTTCTTAGCTTTCAATATCTCATTTATTCCAAGAGAGGAGAACACCATGGCTGATTCTTTGGTTGTTTCAGCAAGTAATTTCAGAGTACTTTTGCCACCTAAACTCAAATATGATGTAGAAGTGAAGTATAGACCCTCTATACCTAACAATGTCAAACATTGAAAGGTCTTTGAGGATAATCTTGAGATTAAAATATTTCTTGAGACTGTTGATGAGTTTTTTTCATTACATTTGATCAAGATCATGATTTTGAAAATAGTCCTCATGATGATGTTTTTCTAAATAAAATTGCTAACCATCATACTGTTCAGTTGCCTAGTAACCATATTCCAAAGGGACTAGTTCCTTTGGAGAGATTGTTCGACAGAAATGATGTGGCTATAAAGGTTAAAGGTTCAACTGATGATGTTGATGTGACTGAATGCAATGTGGGTACAGAGAAGGATCCAAAATATGTCAAGTTTTCTAGCAACTTGTCAAAAGAACAAAGGGTTGAATATGTTGAGTTGTTAAAAGAGTTTGTTGATGTGTTTTCCTAGACATATGAATATCTAAGAACATACGACACAGGCATCATTGAACATAAGATCCCTTTGAAGGAAGAGACCAAGCCATTTAGGAAGAAGTTGAGACAAATAAATCCTATGTTGCTGCCTATTATGGAAAAAGAGGTAAAAAAGATTTTGGATGCCAAGATTATCATTCCTTTGATATATCTGAATGAGTGGCCAACTTGGTCCCAGTGAGAAAGAAGAATGGAGAAATCAGACTTTGTGTTGATTTTAGAAATTTGAATAGACGCTCTAAGAAAGATAAGTACCCCTTGCCAAAGATGGAGCACATATTACAAAGGGTAATAGGTGCATCTAGGATGTCTATGATTGATGGATTTTCTGGATACAATCAGATCTTTGTCTTCCCTGAAGATAGAGAGAAGACAACCTTCACTACTCCTTGGGGTACATTCATGTGCGCTAAAATTCCCTTTGGATTGATGAACGCAAGAGTGACCTTTCAACGAGCTATGGAAATTGCCTTTATTGGGAAGAAGGACAATTTTGTAGTCATTTATTTGGATGACATAACAATGTTCTCACAATCTGATAAAGAACATTATCATCAATTGAAAAAGGTCTTCTTGAAGTGTAGAAAATTTGGTCTCTCTCTAAATCCTAAAAAGTCTTTGTTTTCCATGAAGGAGGGTTTTGGGGCACATTGTATCAGCTGAAGGGGTAAGAATTGATTCAAGAATAGTAGAAGCTATCCAGACCTTGTCTCTCCCTAGATCCAAGAAAGAAGTTCAGTCTTTCTTGTAGAAAATAATTTTTTTGAGAAGGTTTGTTTCAAATTTTGTTGAATTGGTAAAGTATATTACAGCCATGTTGAGGAGAGGAAATGAAATCAAATGGACTACTGAGTCTAGAAATTATTTTGATCAAATAAAAAAGGCTTTAACCGAAGCACATGTGCTCATCATCCCTAACTACTCGAAAGATTTTCTGATTTTGTATTTTGCTTCATTTGAGACAGTAGCAACTGTTTTATTGCAAAAGGTTTAGAGCAACCTATTGCCTTTTTTCAGCAGGGCATTGAGGGATGCTAAAATAAAATATGACATCATGGAAAAGCAGGCCTATGCTTTGGTCAAAGCCCTTAAGGATTTCAGATTATATGTGTTGCATTCAAAAGTAGTTGCATATGTCCCTTCAGCCTCGGTGAAAGAGATAGTTATTCAACCTGACATAGACGGAAGAAGGAAAACATGGATTTCCAAAATTCTTGAATTTGATCTTGAAATAAAGCCCACCAAATTGGTTAAAGGCGAAGGTTTATCTAGGTTGTTGTCTGAATCAAATTGCAAATCTCTAGGGGTTAATTTCATCAACATTAGCTCAGAAACTCAACAAGATGAGTTGTTAGATGAAAGTTCTCAAGTCAGCCCTCCATTGGCAGAATGCACTTGGTACAAGGACATTATATATTTTCTACAGAAGTTGCGGCCTCCTGATGGCTTGGAGAAAAACAAGGCAAGAGATTTGAAGCTCAAATCAATCAAATATTGTCTTATTGACCAAGTCTTGTATTGGAAGAATCCTTTAGGAGTGATTTTGAGATGTTTAGACCCACAGGAGGCCAAAAAGATTATGTCTTATTTTCATGAAAGTTTATGTGGGGGCCATCACTTCTGGAGAACCACAGCCTATAAGATCCTTAGAGATGGGTATTTTTGGCCTAGCCTTTTTACTAACGTTTGTGAAAAGATTAGAGCTTGTGTTGATTGTCAAAAATTTTCTGGAAAGCAGCAGCTCAAGTCTTTATCATTGAAGCCTGTGGTAGCTTCAGGACCTTTTCAGCAGTGGGGACTAGATTTTATTGGGGAAATTTATCCTGCTTCAAGTGGTCATCATAGGTAGATTTTGACTACCACCGATTACTTTACCAAGTGGATAGAATCCATCCCCACAAGGAATGACTCCCACAAGGTAATCATTGGTTTTCTTGAGGATATTATGGCAAGATTTGGTTGTCCGAGTAGAATTGTTATTGATAATGCTGCATCTTTCAAGGCTGAACCATTGATCAGGTTTTGTGAACAATATGGGATTACATTGGTTCATTATACCCCTTACTATCCCCAAGGGAATTGATTGGCAGAGTCCTCTAACAAGAGCCTTATAAAGATCATCAAGAGATTGTTAGAAGACAACAAGAAAGCATGGGATTCAAAGCTTAAATTTGCTTTATGGGCTGATAGAGTGACAACAAAGAGGTCTCTTGGTGTCTCTCCATTTCATCTTGTGTATGGAGTTGAGGCTATCTTTCCTTCTCACCATGCCTTGCCTGTGGCAAAATTATTCCAAGACTACCAAGGAGAACCTGATGATATGATCAGAAGGATACAACAGCTGGTAGAAGTGCAGTAGACTAGGGAGCAGCTACTAGACAAAGCACAGGACCATCAACAGAAGATCAAGCAAGCCTTTGACAAGAAGGTAAGAAAAGAAGATTCACAACTGGGAGATCTAGTGCTCAAGTGGGATGCACCCAAGCAAGACAAAGGAAAGCACGGTAAATTTGAGGCCTTGTGGATTGGTCCCTTCAAAATTTCTGAGGTATTTTCAAATAACACTTATAAGTTGCAGAATTTGGAGGATTCTGAAGTTTTTGGTGGCCTTACCAATGGGCATTTTCTGAAAAAGTATTTTTCTTAAGCCATGAGTGGTTTTGCAAGCCATTGTTAATATCATTTTTTGTTTTATTTTTGATTGAATAAGTGTCCCTGTAGCCCTAAGATAAGGCACTGAAACTACTTGTTCTTGGCAGCCTGCAGGGAGCATTCCATCCCCTGTGCAGCCAATGTTACCATACTAAGTTGCCTTGGGTTTTTTATCCCTTAGTTTTAAGTTTTTAAGCCTTTAGATTTCAATTTTTCTTTATTTTCTTAGTGTGATTTACTTAGGTTAGCTTGAACAAATAAAGGCTTGAGTGTTGACTCATTTTTTGGCCCTCACATAGATTTTTAGCCTAGGTTCATTTTATGGCTTATGGTTTTGACTCACCTCATGACTTGACACCAAGCCTAACCCATCCCATGACTTACATGACTTGACATGTCACTCTTTTCACTCATACCTTTATATCCTTGCCATGTTGTCCCTATGTCTGATTAAAGGTGGTCAAATCATCATTTTGAAAAAGAGTGTTGCCAACTCACTAGGAGTTTATGTAGCGCACTCCTTGTCCTTTATTCCTTTCCATGATTCATCATCATTTCACTGAGGTCATGTTCTACTTTTTTTTCAGCACCATGGTTCATTAAAATATGTATTCAAAGGTTTGGTTTTAATGATTTTGCTAATAGTTTCAAAGATTTGAATGTTCTCAAACTCGATGATGCTAAAACTGCTAGTTCAGAACAGTTGTAGACATTGCTACGGGATCAGCTGCTGAGGTGGATTTTGAAGCTGAGGTGTTTGTGGTGATCTCCTAACTGGTTGCAGAGCCTCAAGTGGTCATTACTCCTCCAAGTATTCTGTGAGCCCACTCCATTGCATAGCGAATTCATGTGATAGTTGTTGCATGAGTTTCGGTAGCAATCATCTCTGCAAATCGCTCCCTCCTTCATCCCTCTCCATCCATATTTTACCTATCACAGACTTGGAGCCATTGTCACCTGGTTTTTAGTTATCAAGACACCAATTCATCTTTCTCCTAAGTGTTGAGTGCCCGTGCAAACACTTATTCCTTGTATGCGTACTACGCTACCAAAAAACATTGTTGAAACCTCGCTACATTTCCCCTGTTCTCTCTACTTTTTGGATTGGAGTGTTATTTGCCAGGTATTCAAAGACCATTGCAGCAGTTTTTCTTTCACTATATTATCATTCTTCAGTTTGAGATCTATAGACAGTATGAGGAGGGAAAATTGCATTTCTTGCCTTTCAAAAACCATCAAAGCAATGTTTTTTCAAAACAAGGTGAGTTAGAGGAGAATCATAGAAAAGACCAGCCATTATTCACTGTCATTCTCCCATTGAATTCTTCCTCTGTTTTCTCCCAAAAAAAATTCACACCATAGCCTTTGATCCCTCATCTTGACCCATGGAGACACCTCAGAAGAAGAAGTCTCACAAGGGAGGCACTATGGTCAGAGTTGAACCCTCAGACATGCACCTATTTGATGCAGAGACAATGGTTGGGGAAGTTTTTAGAAGATGGGTTGCCTCTCTTTTTTCCAAAACATGCAGAGGGGACATCCTGAAGTAGCAATGCAATTTTCCTTACATTTTTATGGCCTTAAGACGAAGGTAGGAGACCTGGAGTTTGAGGTGTCTGAAGCCTCTATTGCAGCAACCACAGGGATTCCTAACACTGGGGAGAGATGGTTTAAATCCATGAATTTAAATGTTTCCTTTTCCAAGGACTTCCTCAAGCCAGATTATCAGACTGACAACTTGTCAAAGGGAGTGCCTAGAAGTCATCTAGTTGAAGATTTTGAAAAGATGTTGAAGATCATCCAAAGATACTTCACATGTGGGGGAAGGTTTAATATGTTATACCAGTACCATATAAGGATTTTTCTTCATTTACTAGTAAATATGAAATGAATATCCCTTTCTACTTGTTGAGGAGCATGGGGAAAATGTCTGATAGAGTCCAAGCCAAATCCAAGGCTGTGGACACTAGTATTTTTCACTCTGGATTAATCAGAATGTTTGTTTTGGAAGAATTGAAGAATAGGAACATCCCTTGGGAACAATTCATTGTTTCTGATCACATGAAGTTTGTCATAGCTTCAACTCCTCAGTCAAAGATGCAAAGTCCTTTGTCGTCTACTAGTGATGCTCCAACAGGAACAAGCAAGAAAAGAAAGGGTAAATCCATTGCTCAAGACAAAGAGGTTATTAAGGAATTTGAAGAAACAGAGAAGGAGGCTTATCATTCTCCACAGAGAAACTTTTCACCTCCTCCTACACTAGAATTGGGAGAGGTCCCCTCATCCACTAAAGCTACAACCAAGAAGAGAAGAAAATTTCATTTCTCTTCACTTTCTTCAGCAGCTAGCACAAAGGTCAGGAGGCCTTTTACCAAATCAACGCTCAAGGAGGATGTTGAAGTACAAGTCCTACCCAAGGTTTCTAATCTACAGAAAAATAAAGATAAGGGAAAAGGCATTGAAAATCCTAATGAGGTGATAGACAGAGCCCATGTACAGCAGAAAGAGGAAGGTGAAGCCATGAAGAAGCATGTTGAGGTTATCAACATCAGCACTCCACCTAGCAATCACACCTTCAAAAGATTGATTAGACAACTCAGAGAGGCTAGGAATGAGGTTGCTCGTTTGAAGGAAGAAGGTTTATCTGAAAGAATCAAGGTGAAGGAGCTTATGGATATGCACAACAACACCCTTGATTTAGTAAGATTTGCAGCAAGAAGAGCCCTGTGTCTCCATAAGTAACTCAATAACCTCTATAGGCAAAACATAGGCTTTCAGTCTCAAAATAGAAAACTCAAGGCATAACCGCAACACTTCAAATATGAATTGGCTCAGAGGAACTTGAATGTTTTGGTAGAAGCTACCATTGAAAGAGAGGAACATGTAGTGAAGAAAAACACACCTGCAATCAAGAATCTTGTCACTACAAAAGAAACACATGTTGTTGTGTTAGAAGGAAGCCCTCCTTCCATAAGGAGGAGTGCTAGGCTGATGAAATGATTGGGGGGATATAAGCTCCATTTTTTAGAATGTTCTCTTTTTGTAAGAGTAAGTGATCAAAGATGAGTAATTTTTACCACCTATACAGGCATCTACAAGCTTCTAACCTATCAACTTAAGGTTCTTTATTAGTCTCATCATATATAAGACATAGACATTCTGTAGTGCCATGGCACAACATAATCGTCTATATAGAATGGCTTGTCATTTTGCTACTTAAAGTGCTACAAACGATCCTAGCCGAAGTACACAAGAATGCTACCAAATATCTTAAGTTGTGTAACGATGGCACTACCGAATTCGCAGGGATATATTACAGTGGCACTACCAAATTCGTTTTGATGATGGGAACTACCAATTCTGTAGGACCAGTTTAGTGATGGCGCTTCCAATTCCATAGAGATATATAGTCTCTGTGCTACCAAATTGCACACAGAGATATACAAGCTCCGCGCTACCAAATTGCACACAGAGATATACAGGCTCCGCGCTACCAATTCTGCAGGCTTGTTTTAGATTTGTTCTATGAAATGTGCAGAGTATTTTGCAAGGGCGCTACAAAACTCACTATCCAGTGCACTACTGAATGACACTACCAAATCGCACCTCGAATCAAGGGGTTCCAGTTTATCACTCTTTTGGGTGGCTGATGATGTGGAGAAGAGCTGAGACCATAGGTGGCAGCATGATGACAACATACAACCTTTGCAGGGCACTTGGCATGGAAAGGGATGTGCATCTATGAAGACAATGTGAGTTAAAGTTTATTGGATTGGTTCCCAACATGTTTCCTTTTTGATAGCATAGTTGTTAGTACAGTTGTTAGATTGAATAACTGATTTGGAGAATCCTATGGGAGGAAGGCCATCTCGCACCTCTAGTTGTTTTTCTTCCCTTTTTGTTATAAATAGATATTCCAAATGCTTTAGAGGGTTTGAATGGTTGATTTGGGCTCCCTTATTGTAATATTTTGATTAAGTAGACTAGTTCTCTGGTTATGTACTTGACTTGAGAATTTTTTGTTAATATAAGTCAGTTTCTCTTATTCCATCTTGTTGCCTATTATACTGAATTTTTCATAATTGAATGATTCACATGAGATTGTTATAGTTGTATTATGATGATTGTTTGTTTATAGTACTGTTATGATGTTCTTTAAACTTTGAATTCAAGAAGATATTGTGTTTGATTTTTTCTTCCTTAGGCTTCTTGAAGACCTGATGTTAATAAAAGACCTCTATAGTTCCCTCACCAAAGTATTCCTTCTATTCACTTTCACTCCTATTCACTAACTGAAGTTTATCAAGACCTCAATTGCTTGTGCAAGCTAGCCCAGATTTCTGAGTTAAGACATTATTATCCTTAGCATTGTCCATTTGACCTTTTAAACATTGATTTACATTTATACATAATCTGATGGTTACTGGGCTTATCCTCTCTGTAATCTAAGGAAATTCCTAGTGCTAACAGGACCTAAAACAGACCATCGAACATGTTGACAAGGATGCCTTCTCCACTTTTGAAAATACCCTTCTAGTATTATGTACGCATGTAGAGAATATTTATTGAAGAGATTACCTTCTCATAAGATTCCAAACAAAATTGTCATAACTTTTTTTTTTAAAGAAATCTATGAGAGGAACAAATATCTTAAATTGATTGCTTTGTCAACTATTGACATTCCCATTTATGAAAAATACAAAATATATGTTACATTGTACTTATATGCAAAATTTATTTATTTATTTACTATCCTACTCTAATTGAGAAAGAGTGAGTATTTCTTCAAGTATAGGAAAATTTCCAGTGCAACCATGTGCGAAACAAATTTATAAGAAGACTCATATCCAAATATGGAAAAGATACCTCAATGGCTGCCCAGATATGAGAGGCCAGCTACTCTTCTGGAGATGATGCCAAGAATATGGAAGGGTGTTGTGGCCTAATGACAGTTTGGAACCAAGCTTCAATGTAACCTTTTCTCTCTTGGCTCTCTATGGATGTTAGATCATGTAATTCCTTGGAAAGCTGGTCATCAGACCCTGAAATACACAAAGGATCTGGAGACAAACATGACAAAAATTCTTCAAGTTCTGGCTCAAGTGGATGCTCCTCAGATATGGTCCATGACTCTTGGATATCCTTTAGATGTTGTTCACGAACTTCTAGATCTGCTACTTGATGTGGCTCATAAGTCTCTTGCTCGTTTCTTCCTTCTTGAGATATAGATAAGTCTCTAACTGCAACCCAAACTTGGTCTACCTTATATGTATATAGGCCTTTGATTGCAATGAGAATTTTCTCCACTCGAGATGTAGGTAGGTCTCCATTTGTTATCAAGGTTTGGGAAATTCCTTGAAGTACCATTTCTTTGTTTTCTCAAAAAACTCTTAATCATCCTTCTTCTGTTAGCTGGTAGATCCTTTCTCGCCACACAGATTAGTACTCAGGGGTTCTTACAACATCTCAAAAATGATTTATCATCAAAGATCTGAATTTTAAAAGTAAGAAATTAAAACTATTTGCAAAAATAAAACACACCAAACTTGAACTCCTTGCGTTACTGGGACCCTGTTGTCACCATGTTATCGGTTTTCACAAGTCATCTCACCATAAATAAAACTAAATTTGCATAAATAAAAACACACTTTTGCATAAAAGAAGGAAAAACACACTTGCATTAAAATAAAAACACTTTTGCATGAAAGGGAGAGGACAACCTAACTTTGGAGCAACCCCACTAAAGTGGATGTGTGGGCTCTTCCCTCATGTCTTATCATCTTCTCTCCACCCTTAGGTCATCCTTAAAACCAATCCAAAACCATTAAAGCAATCTAATTCAAATACTACCTATTACCATTTACAACTCCCTGACAACGACGCCAAAATGTTGGTGCAATTATATGTATAATATATTACGAAACATAAATTATTGACTGGGATTCGTAATCAACAAAGTTGTTACACTATATGTGCATACAATAGGTGATTTAACTATGCCTAATGAGTATAGCCTACATAAGAAACACTCCAAAACTAATGCTTTGTTTCACAATCTTCAAACAACACTCTCCATGCAGTTTAAAAACCAGAAAGCAAAACTCATAAATAAAATCTTAACAAGCATGTGATTTAAAGACTCTTGCTCAGGCAGTGAATTTGTTCATTATAGGCTCATGAAAAGGAAAGATGAACTTTGACTATGTTTCCTGAAGAAACTAATCTAGCAGAAATTGTAATTAATTCTTTGCACATTCTTAAAAGAAAAACAATCAATCCTAGAAGAAATACTAGGTGTAGTAAGACACTCCATTATAGGTGCATGTAGGGTGAGAGATGGAGATCTTGATTGTTCGTGTATTTGCAAGATATAACTCAATAAATTCTGGAAGAAATTCTAGGTATATTGAGATACTCCATTATCGATTCATGTAGATTGAGAGATGGAGATCTTAATAGTCCTTAGATTTGCAAAATGGAAACAAACAACAAGGCATTCAATCCAAAAAATGATTGTCTACACACACACACACACACAGATAGCAGATATTCACTCAAAAATATATGTTGCACACATAAATATATATTTCACTCCAGAAATCTATATTGCACTCTAGAAATGCTCACTCACTTAGAATTACCACACATATTTATTGCATTTTGTCAAATGTTACTGAAACAAAACAAAGAAAGTTAGATGCTATTATCAAAAGACAAGATGGTTTTATTCATACACAAACCAAAATTATATATACAATAGATACAATGAAGCTTACCTTGGTTGGGTCTGTGGGCCCTTGTCATACCAACAAGGTAGATTTAAAAGAAACTTACAGAACGAAAAGGTTTGATCACACACATAAATTCCATAGACTGTAATTCATATCATTACTTCAATAACAAGTGTACAATCAACAGTTTTCTCAAGAATCAAATCTATAGCATAACAATTCCTCCCCCCTTCCTCATACCTATGAGGTCTTATTTATTTATAAAATCCATTAGGGCGTGGCTAAGATTAAATCCTAAATTTAGGATCTCGAATTTTACATTTCTGGGCACAAATCTAAAAAATCTGAATTTTTCATCAATTTGGACAGATTCGAGTTGAAGATCCACCCATAACTCTTAAACCGTTTTGAATTTTGTAAAATTTCATGCATATTACTCAATTTTCCATATTCTAAACAAAACCCATATCGTAGAATTTCTATATCTTATACCATCTGCACAAAAATCGAGGCACAAGTTGGCAGTTTGAGCTTTCTACTAATTTTTACATAATCATTCCCCCTGAGATGGAAGTCCACATGTGTGCATTGGGAGAATTTGAACTCACTCATCCACATATCGACGTTGTTCTATACAAAACTCATGTCCCCGATTTTCCTCTAAAAGCATTCCAAATTTTCAAACTATATCTGGTACTAGAATAGCACAAAAATAGGTACCGAAATAGCACAAAAATAGGTATCAGACGAGCACAACATTGGTAGCGGACAAGAGTAGAAATAAGCACCAGATGAATTGAATACCGGATGAACGCCGAAATGGGTACCGGGTGAGTAGGAGTTGTGTCATAAGGTCTGATTGGATCAATCAAAGTAATTATAGAGCATTTAACATCAATTATTCAATCCCAATCATTAAGAAATCTCATACATCATGATTTAAACATAAGTTACCTCATATATACACAAAGATGGCTAAAAGACATGTCTTTGGAAAAAATAGGCAAATAATGCATATGTCTGAGGCAAAGTTGGTCAAGATATAGGACAAGATAAGGTAGTTGGAGGCATCAAAAGGAGACCCAACACATATGAGCACCACTACTTCTCAATTATGAAAAAAAATGGAAGGAGTTGCATCCTTTTTAACAACATAGAAAACATGATCCTACTACATCATGAACTAGCATGTGAATTAAAATTATAGAAGCAAAAGATGCAACAATATAATGCTAAGAATCACCATAAAAATATACTATCTAGTTATGTAGCACAATGGAAGGTCGAACCACCATTATTCAAGATCATAAGCTAATAGATTTGAAGTTCCCAGTTGTCATTTAAATATGCCCATGCCAATATAGGTTATGTGACACTAAGTAGTGTATGGACAATTGTGAGTTCCAACTCCCATGAAAAAAATGGTGGAACTTATGAACCATATGCTATAGGAGGATTAAAATAGACCAGAGAAGTGAGGGGTTATTGATAGATAAGATTGAGATGATATGGTTGATGTACGACAAGACCATCAATGCCGATCATATCACTAGGAAAACATGTATTATAAATATTATAAGGAGGGTGAGGGTAACCATAACCTAGCATATAGTATACCAAGGATCCATTTTCAACTAGAATTCCTTGCAAGCATACATAATGCCAATGAGACAAAGTACATTTTGATAAAAATGAAAATCAAACAAGCTTAAATAGATGGCAGTTGAATAATATTTATCTTACGTATTAAAATAAATAAATGTGTACAGCCAATAAAACTTTTTATATAAGGAGTCTCCAATCCATCCATTCTAATAAACCCTGCCAACTAGGACAACTTCCTATCTCTAGGATATCATATGGATATCCTGGCCCCCGTGCCCAAAACCTCCAGCAAACCGGTGCCTGTACAGATCCAATCCGAATACATAACTCAACTCTCCTCCGTGCAATCCAAGAGAGACCTCCCAAAAATTCCCGTAGAATGGTAATGCCTCCTTCGTAAACCTCCTCCCCTCATATTCCTCCTTCACCACCCTCCCTTTCATTTACTTCCTTACCTACACATTTATTACCTTATCCCCTCATAATTAATATCTTATCCCTTTATATTCAATGTCTTATCCCTTTCCGTGTACATAAGTCTTTAACAAATTAACTTGTAATTTATTATCCCTATTAATTTAATACCCATGTCAATGAATGTAACATGTAATTAATTAATCAATTAATTAATCAAATTGCAACCATTAATTAATTAATAAATATTTAATTAGTATCATTATACCAATCTTGTTTAATTAATACCATGTTAAGACAATTAATCCCCTAATTAATTTTTACTTAATAATTCTTAAACATTTATTCAACTTGGGTTGTTACATACACCCACCCTTCAGGAAACTTCATCCCGAAGTTAAGGTATCTTATGGTACAAGGAAAAGAAACATGGTTTACACATTCATAACAATTAACCGACATTATCAGTAAGTAAGTCAAGAAAACTCATACATACTAGTGTATATGTACAAGAAATGCATGTGTAGCTAGTACATACAATTCTCGTGCATGTACTAATAATCAAACTGTCATCCTTTA
>ML788886.1:665880-701090 GCA_009831015.1 Picea engelmannii
GTATATTTGTTCTGCGTGTCTTGTCATATTTTCAAACCAATATTATCGTGCGCTTCTTCTTATACACAAATTGCAATGTCTATTATCTCAGGCTTGGAGGATTTGGTTGATGAAACAATACCCGTCATTACCAACGATGGGCGTAACATAGTGGGTATATTTAAAGGATATGATCAGGCCACGAATCTCATTGTGGATGAATCTCATGAGCGGGTCTATTCCACCAGGGTATGTATGTAGGGTTTTCATTTTGTTATTTTTTTTAAATATTTTTTTTTTTTTGGGGGGGGGGTTTCTAAAAGTTGTTTAAAACTATACGTTCAAATAGCTTATGTATCAAGTTCGTTATTGCACCGTGAGAGCATATCTTAGATGGAGTAATTAGCTCTTTCTAGCACTGAGAACTGAACCGCAAACTGTGTTTTCTCCCACATTGTCTTTTCATTTATCTGGACAATATATGGGAAGCCTATGAAAAGAATTGGGCAATTTCTGTTATTAAACCCTTAAATAATGTTGATATTTGGGTGCCAAGGGTTTGAGAAATCGATCATGGTCTAGAATATCCCAATAAGCTGTACTTAGAAACTAAGTTATACTTAGAAATATAAGCTATAAAACCAAAGGAAGGAAAGGATTGCATCTCTGATGCCCGGTAATGGAAGCATATAATAGTGCTTGTATGAGGCACACATATGTAGATTATCATTTATATGTATATATAGCATCTCAAAAATAATAATAGATATTCTAAATAGTCTTTAAAGTTTTGTTGTTGTTTTTTTTGTGATATTTGTTTTTTTTTTTTTGCATTTTCAATATGTATTACATTTATATTTATATTTGTGTTAAAATTTCTATGTTTGGTTTGTAGGTTAGGCGGAGCTGGAGTTGGATCTTGGAGCTTTGGTCCTCAGTCCCAGATTTCAAACAAAAGCTCTGATACCATTTGTAGTGGCCGTATTAATTTAACGTCAAATAATTAATCAAACAAACAATGACTGCTACTTGATTTCTGTAACTCAGTAATTTCTTATAAACTCAGCACATACGCATATAAATTTATCATAAAGAATAATGATTCCATAACATAAATAAAACAAATACTTAATTTAAATTACCTTCGTCTGATGTTAACCCTCCGCTTTCCACTTGCCTTGTTGACCGTTGTTGAACTGTGTAAACACTGCCCAAAACCTTGTTCCACCCTGCCAACTAGGACAACTTCCTAGCTCCAGGGATATCATATGGATATCCTGGCCCCCGTTCCCAAAACCTCCAGCAAATCGGTGCCTGTATTGATCCAATCCGACTATAGAACTCAACTCTCCTCTATGCGATCCAAGAGAGACCTCCCAAAAATTCCCGTAGAATGGTAATGCCTCCTTCATAAAACTACTCCCCTCATATTCCTCCTTCAGTGCCCTCCCTTTCATTTACTTCCTTACCTACACATTTATTACCTTATCCCCTCATAATTAATATCTTATCCCTTTATATTCAATGTCTTATCCCTTTCCGTGTACATAAGTATTTAACAAATTAACTTATAATTTATTATCCCTATTAATTTAATACCCATGTCAATGAATGTAACATGTAATTAATTAATCAATTAATTAATCAAATTGCAGCGATTAATTAATTAATAAATATTTAATTAGTATCATTATACCAATCTTGTTTAATTAATACCATGTTAAGACAATTAATCCCCTAATTAATTTTTACTTAATAATTCTTAAACATTTATTCAACTAGGGTTGTTACACATAATTTAAATTATTTTGTATCAAATTTTGAAGAAGAGGTTGAAAAGCACAAAATTTAGAGTGAACAATCAAATTTCATCTTTATAGATTATAAGAGTTAGGAACTCTAGGAACTAACAAAGTAATGTGTGATTTAGCAAAGGAACAATCCCTGAAGAATACCCATGGTAAAATCTATGAACCTTCCCTGCATAAGAAATACTTACTTCTCGTGACTTGATTTGTTTGTATACTAACTTGAAATAGAGGGAAAAGCCTATAACACTTTGAAAGACTCCTTGGTTTCAACCTAATAACTACTACATGTACATTACCTCCCAAGCAACCTATGTAGATATTTGAAGAATTTTAAAAAATGTGTTGTTCGGAACTCGCAAGCCACAATGGGAACATGATTGCTTAATAAGTATGAAGTTACAATTGAGCCTTGGGTCAACAAATCTCTAAAGAACACATGTTAAATCTTTGAACCTTTCACATGAATAGAATACAAGAAAGACCCATTTGTCAAAAATTGAATTATTTGTCCATAAACTTAAAGGAGCACATGTTCTTCAATTTTTTGAAAGAATCCCTGGGTTTCATCTTAACTATGAAATATTTTCTTCATGCTTGTGACCTCAAAAACCCAAGTTACAAATAACACGAGTGTTTAATAAGCATGAAGTTATGATTGAACATTGAGCTTTCCTAGCTCAAAATCAAAATCATGCCATACATTACATAAGTTATAATAACAATATATGTCATTTACATAGACCAAAAAAAAAACACCCAAAAAACGCTCATATCATAGGACTATTGCCAATCACAACTGTGTTTATGCACTACATTTCCATAATAGTAATTTTGTCTTGATCTAGTTAAAAACCAAAAGTAGGAAATTGATATTCAATGGCAAAGAGGAGATAAACAAATTAGGGAACAAATAAAGGTAAATGCTCCATTGCATATTAAAATCGAAGGCCAATTGTAAAATTGATGTTTAGAGGCTACCAAAGGCTAACAAAAATGTATCTTTTCAACATCGTTAAGGATTTGCTTACTAGGCCATTCTTATGTTTGTTCAACTATGCTAAAGCAACAAGGAGCCAACTTCATCAGCATCCACATAACTTCAGATGGAGGAAAAACCAACCATTCTATGGACAAAAGTAGAACATAAGGTCACACCTCTTTCACAACATTTATGTTCACTTCTATTGATGGAGCTTGTGCAATGTCCTAAATTTTCAAGTTTTACATCATTCCACTTACATTTGGACTACACACAAAGTTAAGGGTCCACCTTTCCATGAATGCATATTTTCAAACATCTTAACATTCCAAAGCAATGGAAATGTAACTAATCTAAAGCAACAAGGAACCAACTTCATCAACACCCACATAACTTTAGATGGAGGAAAAACCAACCATTCTATGGACAAAAGTAGACCATAAGTTCACACCTCTTTCACAATATTTATGTTCGCTTCTATTGTCTGAGCTTGTACAATGTCTTGAATTTTCAAGTTGTATATCATTCCCTTTACGTTTGGACTACGCACAAAGTTAAGGGTCCACCTTTCCATGAATGCATATTTTCAAACATCTTAACATTCCAAAGCAATGAAAATGTTACCATAACTTCAAAATATTTCCCGGTTGTACTAATTCATCTTTCAAACCTTAAGCACAAAAGCCCAAATGAAAATGAAGAAATATTGCAATCAAATTGGAACCCTAAGTAGAATATCTATATTTAGAGAATGAGAAATGTAGAAAGCTTATATATTATTGCAATTTCACAAACTTAAATGAAGGCCACTATCTTTTCAAGTAAAGGAACATGTACCTATTAATTTTTAAACTCTGACTAAATCCCAAAATGGTAAAAGAGCACCCCAAAGTCATAGAAACAAAGACATTTGCCCTAAAGACTCTTTTAAACCATCTGTTGACCATAGGTCATGCATTTGATTACTGAGAAACCAAATTGAAGCCAAATTTTTATGTTAAAAAAATGATACATGTCTTAGTTTGCATCTCTATGACCATATGCTTAGACGTCATGGATTTCCACCATAAATCATGATAGTAAAAATCATAACTATCATTCTCTAGGTCCGAAAAAGCCAGAACTGTCGAAATACCATTTTCTTACTTACAACACTTCAAGGTGTCATTACTGAGACTACTGATTCGAGCTTCCCATGAACCACGAAACCGCTAGTAGACACAAAAGCAATTTTTGGACCATAGAGCTGCTCAAACCCTATGTTACAAATTGGCCATAATCTTAAAAGTCAAACAAATATTTCACAATCTCAAACTTTATTATTATTATTATTATTATTATTATTAATGATGACATTTGTTTTCTATTTTTAAGATCATTCAATGATTAAAAATGTCGAATCAAGACCCTTTTTTAATGGGTAACATATTTCCATGGACACTTCCCCTCATTACTAGGATGGTATATGTTATCACACAATTTGTAGTTTGGGAAAATCCCAACCCAAGCAATAAGTGTGTGACACAACTAGGGAAACCTATCACTGTCACCTCAATAGATATCCCCTTGTTTTAGTGATGGACAAGTCCAACACAAGGGAGGCTTCCCAGGTGACCCTAAGGGGATTGTAAGGAAAAATTCCAAGAGCTGAAGGAACCTATGAGGTACCAGATCTATTATAATAGTCGAAAACATAAATATTGCAGAGAATAATGGTGGAACAACACAATAGATGAAACCACAACACCAGAATGATACATTTTTTGATAGGAAACAATGTTCACTTGCCTCTTCGAGGGGGAAACCTCCAACATAGTAGCGCTCTATTACAATAATTATCAACACAAAAACTTTTCATGCCCTCGACTCCTATTTATACTAAATCTATCTACCAAAATAACATTCTATAGGAATATCTTCTAGAAGTGGAATCTTCTATTAGGTCTTCTTACATTTGGCTTATTCTTCCTTATTACTAGGCCTTGTTAATATTGGCCTTTGTTACATGGAAAACATATTATTCCACCTACATGCCCTCCCCCTTAAAAGAAACCTTGTCTTAAAGGCTTGAGATGAGGAAATTGTTGTAGAATGGTAGTTGGCTCCCAGGTGGCATCTGTTGGAGTTGTATCTTTCCACTGGACTAACACTTCCTTGATGGTGCGCTGACAAAGACGATGCTCATGCTGGTCCAAAATTGCTTTTGGTTGGAACCATATGGAGCCTTCTTCATCCAATTCAAGAAGGTTAGTTTGAGTTTGGCACTTAGTTCCAGTCACCTTCTTTAAGAAGGAGTCATGAAAAATGGGATGGAGCTTAGAATGACTAGGCAAAGCTAACTAATAGGACACCTATCCCACGTACTTGAGAATTGTATAAGGACCATAAAATTTGGGTGTCAGTTTCTGACAATGGTCAGCCTTGAGTGAAGTCTGCTTATATGGTTGCGGTCAAAGGAACACCTAGACTCCTTCAACAAATTGATGTTCGAAGTGACCTTGATCTTCTTGTTGCTTCATATGATTATGAGCCATGACCAAATTCTCTTTGAGGGTACAGAGAATAGCCTCTCGAACTATAAGAGTTTGGTAAACCGCGTGGACCTTCGAGACATCGGGCATGTATGAGAGAATTGAAGGTGGCTTTTGGCCATATACTTCTTCAAAAGGAGTCATGCGAGTAGTTGTATGGTAAGAACTATTGTACCACCATTCAGTTAGTGGTAACCATTGAGCCCATTGATTTTTCCTTTCATATGAAAAACACCTCAAATATGTTTCCAAACACTTGTTGACAACTTCAGTTTGACCATCAGTCTGGGGATGATAGATGGTGGTGAGATGCAATTGGGTGCCCTGTAACTTGAAAAATTCTTGCCAAAATATGCTGGTGAAGGTGGGATCTCAATCAGAAACAACAAAATGAGGCATGCCATGAAGCTTGAAGACATGATCCATTAAAAGTTGAGCCACAATGGAGGTGGTAAATGGGTGTTGAAGAGGACAAAAATGAGCATACTTGCAAAGACAATCAACGACCACCATGATGACTTACTTATTGCCCGATTTAGGTAAGCCAACAATGAAATCCATAGAGATATCCCTCCAAATAGCAGGTGGAATCAGAAATGGTTGTCGTGTGCTAGGGGCTTTGACTGTTTCTCCCTTGTTTCATTGGCAAACATCACATTCCCCACAAAAGTGCAAACGTCCTGTTTCATACCATCCTAGAAAAAAGAATGTTTGACCCGGTCATAGGTTTTCCTAAACCCTGAGTGCCCAGCTGTGGGTGTAGCATAAAGATTAGAAAGCACCATGGATTTAAGTTGTGACTGTTTACTTAAATACAGACGACCTTTGCAAAAAAGCTCATCATTGTGCCAAGAGTACCTTGGGGAAACTGGAGAATTGGCTTGTAGTTTTTGGATCAAACATGAAATTTTGGGATCTTATAGCCATTCCTGATGAAGATCTTGGAGCCAATCTAGTACAATAAAGGAGAGGTAAAAAAGGCACCCTTCATCTTCATATTTCCTTGAAAGAGCGTCAAAAACCACATTTTATTTTCCTTTATTTTAAATGATCTCATAATCATATCCAAATAGCTTAGTCACCCATTTTTGTTGCTCTAGGGATGAAGGATGTTGCTCCAGAAAATTATTGAGCCTTTGATGATCAGTCTTAATTTGGAAGTGTTACCCCAATAGATAAGGGCGCCATAGATCCACTGCATAGAGAATGGCCCACATTTCATTTTCATAGATTGATTGGCCCAAATGTCACTCTGACAGTTGTTTGCTGGTAAAGGCCAAGGGTCAACCATCTTGCATAAGGACTGCTCCAATCCCTCCCCTGGAAGAATCACATTCCAGGACAAAGGTCTTCCTGAAATCAGGAAGGGCCAGGACATGAGTGGTGCAATAGTCGCCTTCAAGACTTGAAAGGCCTAGTCATCTACGAGAGTCCAAGTGAAATTATTATTTTTAAGGAGAGAAGTGAGAGGCGCCACAATATTTCCATAATTCTTAACAAACTTGCGATAGTATCCTATTAAACCTAAAAAACCACAGAAGCTTTTGAGAGTCTTGAGGTGAGGCCAATCCTGCATAGCTTCAATCTTCTTAGGATCCACCCTGACACCTGCCTTGCCAACAATATGACCTAAGTACTCGACTTCCGAGACTCCAAAAGCACATTTAGATTGTTTGAGGAAAAGTTGGTGCTGAGAGAGTAGATGAAGAACTCAATCCACATGAGCAAGATGGGTTGTACACGTTTTACTATAGATGAGAATATCATCAAAGAAAACTAAGACAAAATGACGGAGAAAAGGACGAAATACATGATTCATGAGGCTTTGGAAAATGGATGGAGCATTACATAAGCCAAAGGGCATGACCAAGAACTCATAATGGCCCTCATGATTTTGAAATGTAGTCTTAGGAATGTCTGCCTCTTTCATACATATCTAGTGGTAGCCAAAACGAAGATCAAATTTAGTAAAGAACTGGGCACCACTTAGTTCATCTAAGAGATCATCAATGACAGGAATGGGAAATTTGTCTTTGATGGTGAGTTTGTTGAGGGCTCGGAAGCCAGGAAACATGCGCCAAGAGCCTTCTTTCTTAAGTACCATGACCGTAGGAGAAGAATAACGGCTTGTACTAGGATGGATAATGCTCGTGATGAGCAATTCTTGAACAATTTTCTCAATTTCATTTTTCTGGGCAAAGGGATGACGATAGGGATGAACAATGGGAGGAAGGCTTCTAAGGATGAGGGGAATGGAATGATCATGAACACCATGGGAAGGAGGAAGTCCCTGGGGAGTGGAAAAAACAACTTGATGTTTGGAGAGGATGGATTGGAGGTCAGGCGACACAGAGGGTGTCTCAGTGGCGTGAATGGAATGGATTTGTGAAATAATGCTGGAATGACCGTTTTTGAGGAGATTTTCCATGCGATGGGAATTGATGATCTCAGGGGAACCCATTGTGATTCCTTGGAACTTATATTGTTCACCCTCTTGGTTGAATTACATGGTTAATTCATTAAAATCCATGAGAATGGGAACCAAAGTCCTTATCCATTTGACACCCAACACAATGTCACAACCACCCATGTCGATAGAAAACATATGAAATTTCATGTGGTACTGACCAATTTGGAGACACACATTTTCACAACGCCCCCCACATTTCATGGACTCGCATTGGCAATCATGATTTGAAAGTTGTTGACTTCTCGGATATAACAATTAGTTTCTTGGGAAATTGAGCGATGAATAAAATTATGGGTTCTTCCACTATCAACAAGGATGATGACCTTCTAATGCTTAATGTAACCAATTAGCTTGAGGGTTTGGGGAGCAGAGAAGCCTATGAGAGAATTTAGGGAAATGGCGGGTTCAACTTCTGGAGGGTTGGCAGGTGGAGTCATGCCAGTCGGTTCAGGTGACTCGGCCATAGGGGGAGCCTCAATATCTTCTTCAGAAACATCCTCAGAGATAGCCATAAAAACCTTTTGTTCCTTACACTTGTGCCCAGGAAAATATTTTTCATTGAAATTATAATAAAGGCCCTTCAGTTGGCTCTCAATTATTTATGCCTAGGTCAATTTATGGATCTTTAGTGGAGTGGAAGGAGGAGTAGGAGTGATTGGTTTAGGGCGAGGAATGAAGGAGGGTTTTTTGGTTGAGAAAGGATAACTTGTTGTTCTTCCTCATCTCTTTTAGTAGCCTCCACCCAACTTTGTGGGTGAGCCATGAGAACATGGGAATGAATCTCATCCTTGAGGCCACTGATAAAGCATTCTCAGAAAAAAACATCAGACATTCCCTCTGTGCAGAAAGATAGTCGCTGAAAAAGAAGCTATAAAATCTTCCACTGTACGATATTGTTTCAACTTTGTCAGACGACCTAAATGGTTTGTGTCAACATCAAAGCATTCATAAAGTTCTGCAAAAAAATGTGTCCAAGCCACATACCCTTAGCGAGCATTTTTTCTCCATTTCCACCATTGCCAATGTTCCATATCTAGATGGAGAACACCATACCGTAGTTTGGCCAAGTCATCAGTAATGTCATACAAAGAGAAATAAAGTTCCATTTGAGTGACCCAACTTGTGGGATCTGAGCCATCAAATTTGTTCACCTCCATGCGAGGGGGATGCGGGTCCCATAGAAAGTGGTTGGGAGGAAAAGAGGTGGACTTGGAGGATTCAGGACATTCAAGGTTATAAGGTGTGGAAGAAGAGAAAGGATCTGGGGTGGGCTTAACTAAGGCGGTCAAAGTATTCGCTGTGTCCTAGCATTGTTGAAAGGTTCCCGTCAATTGACTGATGGATGTGGGAAGTGATTCGAGCGGAGCAAGATGAGAGTTGATGTTACCAATACTGGACATAATGGAAGAGATATCACTACGGGTTTGGTCATGAGCTTTGTCCAAGGTGGTGAGATGTTGTTCCCAATATTGGTTGCGAGTGTGGGCCATGGGGGTGGGACAAGGGGAAAATGGAACCACATGGAAATGAGTTACTAGTGATTGGTACTACTACGATCAGTGAAAAGAGAGGAATTCAATGGGATAGATTCCCAATAAGGGTGTCATGAAGGGGTCGGGTCCACNAAAAAAAAAAAAAAAAAAAAATTAATGAAAAATGATAAGTATGACTGCAATCAGGGCAAAGAGAGGAATGCAATGGGATTGGTCTCAAATAATGGTGCCAGCAAGATCCAAACCTTTTTTTTACTCCTGTGGAGTTATACTCCATTCTAAATAATACTATAGTGATGAAATGGCAAAATGCTTAACAAGAAGAAACGTGTAGGAATTTCGCAACCAGAATGCAGGAGGCACAATTGTGCGACAATAGATCTTATCTATTATGTTTATGTTTTTGCCCCAAGGGTTAAGGTATTTAGGTTTTCTACAGATAAGGGTTTGCCCTGTGCTATAACTCTCTAATATATGTGCAAGGTCCAACAATAGTACTCGGCCCAATATCTCATGGCGCCAACTAAGGATGCTAGATCATGCCCTTAGTTGTACTACCCGACTACCCATTGTTACACATCAAAATTACTCACTTTAATGATGAAATTTGTCATCATGACTAGTGTCACAAGTGTCGCATTATTGGCCTTAAGTGTTGCAAACATCATACTGCCATCTTTCTTATGTCGTGTCTCTAACAACATCATAAGGACACTTAAGACACCTTCAAAGACTGGTTTAAGGAAGAGAAATCATCTGATGAGGAGTACAAAGCATTTTCCATGAAGAAAACCACTCAAAAATCATTTTTTGAAGTCAGCGCTCCCCTATACACTGTCAGGGAGCATCGATGCTCCCTAGCCTTCTTTGGGGGAGTGTTGCAACACTCTGTGCACCCTTTTGGGGGAGCACTACCCTTTTTGAGAGAGTTTTGGTTTGTTGAGATAAATCAGGGAAGAATCCCCTCAATCTCTGAAGTTGGTTGAATTCGAATCTGAGGTCAAGACATGATCTTAGGGAAGATCCACAACTGAAGGAGAGGAATCCTCAACTTATCCCAAATATTTCTCAAGTGGTTGGGCCTTTCAATGCTTATATAAAGAGGCCTCCTCATGGTGAAAGCACATATGAAGATTGAGAATTATACCTAACCTATGATCTCATAAGAAGGTATGGGGATAAAGAGATTGGAGATACCAAACTTATGATCTCATGAGTGGTAGTGACAGAGATGGAGACATTATGAAGCATCTAACTTATGATCTCATAAGGGAGATATCATTGAAGCATCAACATTCTGTGTGTGGATTATTTGAGAAAGGGTCTGGAAAAAGGGAGCTTGGTGAAGCTGTTGCACCTACATCCATGGCTGTAAGCACCACTTTGTTCTCATTAATATAAATCTATGCTTGGCTTGCTTCCTTTAAATTTTGTGTACATTTCATGAACTTGTTTCTTTCATAGATCCATTATGAAGCTAATCATGGTAGTGTAGGAAGTATCATTGTTATTGCTCATTGTATTACAGGACCTTCTGAAGAACTTGGAGATCAAGATCATCTTGGATCGAGTGATGACAAACGTCGTTAAAAAGGTATTTACCATTCTTCCTTATTCTTCTTTGATAGTTTAGCTTCATGGAAAGGAAAGTCAATGTCCATAATAGCACTTTTCTGTCTTGGTCATAGGGGTCTAGTATCCAAGAGGAAATCCGCTTGTCCGCAAGAGGATTATCCTATAACATAAATTGGTGACTCCATTGGGGAAGAACTTTGAGTTTTGTTTCCTTTCCTAGGTCTTGTTTCGGCCTTTTCTCATTCTTTGACCGTCTCCATGATGTATCTCTGATCCTTAGATGTGTTGTTGGCTCTTGGATTCATCTTACACATTGAATTTTTTTCATTTTTTTTTTAATTTTTTGGGGGAAAAATTTTGAGTTATGAGAGGCCAGTGCTCCCCTGCCTTTACCACTGGGATGTTGGCACTCCCTTACAGGCTCCCATAGAGCGTTGCAATGCTCTGGTACCCTTGACACCAGAGCATTGCCCCTTTTTCTGCAAAAATCTTCTTGGGAGTAGTTTTTCTAAGTCTTTTTTTTGTTGATTCATCTACTCAGGGTTTATGCTATCTTAGTGTGTCCTTTTTTAGCCTCCAATTATTTGATTTCTAAGGATTAATGATGTTTTGTTTGGCTTTTTGACATCTATTTTCCTTGCTTTGAGTCACTGTTCTTCCCTGAGATTTGGAGTCGATCTACTGCTTTCTCACTTATCTGATTGACTGAAAGTTGTTGTAAGGAAATTCAAATATATTTTCAACCATTCCATTTGATCTTTGAGGTATTTATCCCAAGCAATTCTTGGTTGTTCATCATCCATTATTCTTCTCCTACCTTCAATGAATTTTCACCAATTTTCATGCATTCTGGGTGAGTTTTTGCATGGTTTTTGGCTCTTTTTTTGAGTTTCTGGGAAGATCAATGCCCCCCTGTAGGCCATACCAGAGAACTAGCGCTACCCTATAGGGTTTTAGGGGTCGTTGCAACACTCTGTGCACCCTTCTAGGGGAGCGCTAGTCTCTTTTTTGAGATTTTTTGCCTTCTTTTGCTCAGCCTTTTGCAGCCTATTTTGCAGAAATCTTTACCCAGAGTCTGTGGCTGGTTTGTGGAGTTGTGTGGGTTGGTTTTTGATGGTTTTTTATGCTTGTCACTCTATTTTGTCTTTATTGCAGCTTGAAACCTCCTTCAGAAATTGGAAATTGCCTTTTCTAGCTGCGTTTTTGTCGGGACAGTTTTGAATGGTTTCTCTTTCTCCCTATCATTTCTTGGATTCTTCTTCGCATTTTATTGTACTCTTTGAATGCTTGTTGGTGGTAAAATCCTTGATTGAGTTCTTGTTAGAACACGCTTCTACTTGTTTTCTTTAAGTTCTCATTGTTTTGATTGCATTCTTGCTTTTGGGTCGTGAAACTAGGTTGCATTTGAAGTAGCGGAATTGCATGTTTTTTGACATTTTGGGACATTGTGCATCTGAAATTATGAATGTTTTCTCCTTATCGTAGCATATCTTTCATCGAAATGAAAAGATTGCATATTCATCTCTTTGCATAACTTTTGAGTCGGTCAAAATACCATGTTGTCTATGCCATTTTCCTTTTGAGTAACAACAACCTTAAAAATCAAGCGCTAAACTAAAAATTGATTAGACATTTTTACATTTTCTGGTAGAAAACCTACATTAGATTAGTTATAGGGCTTTGGAGTAGGTGTGAAAGATAACTTTCCAAAGCTTCAAACAAACATAGGATCTTGTGTTAGGGAGCCGTGAAATCCAATTGCTACATTTCGTCCTGGGAAGCCCTTCTCACACAAGGGTCAAACCTGAGGTCACATTGAGACTAGTAGAGTTACTCACCCTACTTTGTTGGTCTTGGTGTAGAGATTGCGTATATTATGGGGGTCTCTTGAAGGTATACCCACAATGATGAGTGGAAGCCTTTCAAGTTAATTTCAAGCTAGATACCCTGCCCTTGCGTGTGGATCGGACCGTCGATTGTTTCCCCATGCATCACTGTTGTAGTTGGTAACCTTAGTGGCCTATCTCTTTAGGGTTTTTACAAAAGGTGATTGTGGAGGGGCAAGTATTCATGGTACCTGGAATCAACGTTGGCTAGACTCACTCGGGCTCCTTGGAGGGTATACCCACTATTATGTGTGGGAGCTTGCACGAGGGTGTAAGTCCGTTAAGCAGGTCGTCAACGTAACTTTTCCACCCGCTCTATCTCAGCACCTTCTTACTTTGTTCCCACAACGTTGGATTTCATCACCAACTAGTGTGCTTATTGTGAGAAGATTTTGTTTGCTTGCTTTCTTACTAGATTTTTAGCATGTGTTGTTTGTTTTCCCTAGCAGAGTCTAGGTTGGATCTTTATTTTTATGGCGTCAGTTCCCGGAATGACAAATGAAAGAACCCGTTTTCCAGGGGAACCCTTTGTTTTTCCTTCTTACAAAAATGTTGGTCCTCCTTACATCGCTACTTTGAGCCTTCCAGGTCTCACAATTGGGTTACTGGTATGGTTGTTTTCCACTTCGGTGATCTCGAATGCATGTGCTTCATATGTAAGAACACCACCCACACATAAACCTCATGTCGACCTTTCTCCTTCTTCACCCGTCATGGCTCTTTCCATTTCTCCTTCTTTTCCTAGTGAAATCTTTAAAGCAAGTATCCAAGTTGATAAGAAGAAGAAGAAACAGAAAGAGAAGAAGAAGAACCAGAAAAGGACCAAGCCTCCAACTACATTAGATGTTGGATCCAAGCAACCAACTACTATTTATAGTACTGGGAGTATTGATGAGGTCGATAAGATTAAAACAAAGAATCTAAAACCCAAATTCCCTTGCAGTCTTTGTAAGGGTCACCACTTTCTGAGGGATTGCCCTGGTATTCCCAAGATATTAGAAGTGTGTTCCTCAATGTCATCAACCCCTATTGGACATGCTGATGATGCCCCATCAACTAGTGGCATTAAGGTTGGTAAGAAGAATACAACTATCAAATTTCCTTGTATGTTATTGAAGGTGATCATTATTCTCACCTTTGTCCTTGTATGGACAAGGCTTCTTCTCTTTTTGAAAAGCTTCAACTTCCAAAAGGTTATTGTAAGATTCCCCCCACCCATCGTTAGTTGATAGAATGGTCAATCCAGTTCCATCCCCGGTCGGTCCGATTGATCAAGTGGTCAATCTAGTTTCATCCTTGGTTGAACCACTAACCCAAGTAGTTGATCTAGTTCCATCATCGATCAGCCCCACTTTTCATCTGAAAAGTGAAACCAAAGTGGTCGATTTGGTTCCGCCATTGGTCGATCCCACTCCTCCATTGAGGAGTACCAAAGTGGTTGCTCCAGTTACTTCATCGGTCAATCCCACTCCTCCTTTGAGGAGTGCCAAAGTGACTGATCCAGTCCCTTCCTTGGTCAGTCCCACCCTTCATCAGAAGAATGCCAAAGTGGTTGCTCCGGTTACATCATCGATCAATCCCACTCTTCCTCTGAAGAGTGCCAAGGTGGTCGATCTGTTTCCACCTATCGAACCCATTCTCCCCTTGGAGAATGAAACTCAAGTGGTCGATTTGATGTCATTATCAATTGATCCTACTCTCCCTCTAGAGAGTAAACCCGATACTGCCCATGTTTTTCTCGTTGAAACAGAATCTACCGTGCCAGGGGGAATTCCTCCTTCTCCTGTAAAAACCCCTCCAAGTAATGAGGCCATCCTTTTTTATTGGGGTGTGCTAACTGGACCTTGTCTTCCCTCTCAAATTCCTTTCAAGATTACAATACAGGTTTGTGGTCGAGACATTCCTCATGTGCTGATAGATGAAGGTTTGTCTGTTAGTATTTTATCCTCTATTGCTTGGCAAGCTTTGGGTTATCCTCAACTTGTGTTGGTTACCCAGACTCTGTTCGCTTTTAACAGAATAACCCATCACCCTTTAGGGATCCTTCCTCAGTTTCCAATAACTTTGGGAGGGAAAACTGTCTTTATTGACGTTATGGTAGTCCAGGACCCATTGGATTTTGATTTACTCCTTGGGCGATATTATGTCTATGCCATGAAAGCTATTATGTCCACTCTTTTTCGTGTGATATATTTCCCACATGACGGAAGAATGGTTACTATTGATCAACTTTCGTTTGTTGGCCTTGACTTGACCATCAACCCAATGACCTCCCTAATAGGGTCTTATATGTAGATAGTATCGCCCCTGCCACAGGTCAATTATGTGGCATTGTCTCCCATGAATTCAACTTCCAATGACTTAGATCTGGTAGTTGACATGGTGATCTCTTTGGTAGGGCTATTGGAACCCGATCTCCTTACCCCTGATGAGAACCTCGACATGTGTTCCTTCCAAAGCATTCTTCTTCCATCCAATGAAGATCTCTTGGAAGCCATGACTAAGTTTTGTCCCTTGACATGGTGTCCTTCTAGAGCATCATCCTCTTGGAAGCCATGATCAAGAAGCGGTCACGAGAATACTTTCTCTTCTCTGTGGCAAGCTCGTTAAAAAATGAAATAGAAGCCACGAGCATAGTTTTGCTTCTTTGTGGCAAGCTCATTAAAAAATGAAACAGAAGCCATGAGTATAGTTTTGCTTCTCTGTGGCAAGATCATTAAAAAATGAAACAGAGGCCTTGAGCATATTTTTCCTCTTCGTAGCAAGCTTGGTAAAAAATGAAACAGAAATATGGGGATTGAACCTGGAGCCTTGAGCATAGTTCTTTTCTTGTGTCAAGCTTGTTAAAAAATGAAACAATTACCTCTCCTGTCAGGTCAAGTCTTTCGCTAGATCTCGTAGATGTCGAGTCGAGTCTTTCATTAGGTCTTGTATTTGAACCTTCATTTCATCCACCTATATCCTTTTTCTCCATCTAGTACAGAAATTGGTGACAAACTCAAAGTCGGTGAATGAATTGAAGCTTGGTGGGCATGTCTCCAACCTTCGATGATCATTCTGGAGTTAAGCCACTAGCTTTCAATTTGGGGAAAGAGTATCGAGCTTAGTCTTTGTTCTTTATTACACTTGTAAAAACATGAGAATGTAACCAAGTATACTTTTATCACTTTCTCAGACTCGCATGGATACACAAAAAAGGAACCCCCTAGAGTCGTCTTTAATCTCTTTTCAGACTCTCTAAACATGAAAAGATTGTCGAGTGATCTTTCTTCCTTTCCCACTCGTTAAAAGGTTTGAAAGGGCATCTTTCGAGTGATAATTTATCTCTTTTTCGGCCTCGCGAGACTAACATTACAAAAAAGGACAACACTGGAGTCATCTTTAAGTCATTTTCAGACTCTCTAAATATGAAAAACCATCGAGTTTACCTTCTCTGGACTCGTTAAACAATTATACATTGAAGGGCCCATATGGGACCAAACCCTTACTTCTTCCAGTTCGTTAAACAAAGGAAGAGGGAGTTACCAAAGGTGAGTTATATCAAGCATGTGCTACCCTCCTCGAGCTCGTTAAATTAAAAAGAGGTACTCATCTATCTAGATGGGGGAAAATTGAAGGAAACAAGCCAAATAGTTTTAGAGAACATTACCAATAACTCTTACAGTCGCCCTTGAACATGACATTTATCATTGCACGCATTTTAATCTGTTGAACCTCTGCACTGAGCCAATCCTCTGAGTTTCTTTACTCCTTTGGGTCACCCGACGAAAGTCACAGTATCCACTTCATTATCAAGTTTTGGTCCATGTCATGTTTATGCTATTGTGCCTCAGTGTTCAAGGGAAGTATCTTCCTCGAGATTCAACCATCACAAATATCCTATTTCAATACCCATGTCAGTCCATGTTCATTTGATCCACCAATTTACATCTCTGTGTCTATTTCATGTCGTTGATGGGAGATACATCTAGGCCCTCCCTCGACGAGTCTGTTCCTGTCGACCTCAACACCTTATCCGGGAACTAGACTTAGAAACTAATTAGTACCTTGGTACCTGCATGCCTCAATGGAAGGCCTCCTCACGTTCTACAGTGGGTTTACATCATTGACCTCTTATCGGATGATTCCACAGATGTTCGACTTCAGCTCATCCATTCACATTCATTGGAATGTACTAGAGTACCTTGTGAATCATTGACATCAATGGTGATTTCCCTCATGCTTGTTAACGATTTACCTCATTGACTGGTAATCAAGTGGTTTCTACCATGTTCGACATCGGGACATCTATCCACATGGTTAGATTTGTACTACATTGGGATAGGTAAGAAGACCCTGGGTTGAGTGATCATTCTGATATGTATTTTTCTCAGGTTGCAACGGAGTTTCTTTTAAACATTGACACATATACTGTCACATAGGTCCACTTTGTATTGGTTTGTGGCTATGTCTTGTCATCTCATAGATCCATTGTGTATTCTTTGTGGCTACAATCAGTTCAAGTCATAGGAGTATAGATCCACATTGTATCATTAGTGGCTATACCTTTTTGTCAATATAATTATGGATATGCAGTGTATTTTATGGTGGCCATACCTTGAAAGTCTTTATCACTCAAGCATAGGTATGCCTACCTTGGGTTTGAAACATGTCATAATATTTGTTTGATGGTTGTGTGCAGCTTCTATCAGGTTCTCTGCATCCGTACCCTTGCTTGAAAAAGTCTACAAAGTACTTCAGTCATCAGTTTCTGTATTCTAACTTCACACTTTGGGGGGCAATCTATTACACATAAAAATTACTCACTTTAATGATGACCTATCGTCGTCATGACTAGTGTCGCAAGTGTCTCATTATTGGACTTAAGTGTCGCAAGTTTCATAAACATCATACTACCATCTTGCCTATGTCATGTCTCTAACAACATCATAGGGAAACTTAAGACACCTTCAAAGACTGGTTTAAGGAAGAGAAATCATCTGATGAGGAGTACAAAGCATTTTCCATGAAGAAAACCACTCAAAAATCATTTTTTGAAGGCAGTGCTCGCCTATACATTGTCAGGGAGCGCCGACGCTCCCTAGCCTTCTTTGGGGGAGTGTTGCAATGCTTTGTGCACCCTTTTGGGGGATCACTACCCTTTCTGAGTGAGTTTTTGTTTGTTGGGATAAATCAGGGAAGAATCCCCTCAATCTCTAAAGTTGGTTGGATTCAAATCTAAGGTCAAGCCATGATATTAGGGAAGATCCACAATTGAAGGAGAGGAATCCTCAACTTATCCCAAAGATATATCAAGTGGTTTTGCCTCTCAAAGCTTATATAAGGAGGCCTCCTCATGGTGAAAACACATATGGAGATTGAGAATTATACCTAACTTATGATCTCATAAGAAGGTATGGGGATAGAGAGATTGGAGATACCAAACTTATGATCTCATGAGTGGTATTGACAAAGATGGAGACATTGTGAAGCATTTAACTTATGATCTCATAAGGGAGATATCATTGAAGCATCAGGATTTTGTGTGTGGATTATTTGAGCAAGGGTCTGGACAAAGGGATCTTGGTGAAGCTGTTGCACCTACATCCATGGTTGTAAGCACCACTTTGTTCTCATTAATATAAATCTATGCTTGCCATGTTTCCTTTAAATTTTGTGTATGTTTCATGAACTTGTTTCTTTCATAGATCCATTATGAAGCTAATCATGGTAGTGTAGGAAGTATCATTGTTATTTCTCATTGTATTACAGGACCTTCTGAAGAACTTGGAGATCAAGATCAGCCTAGATCGAGAAAGGACAAACATCAATAAAAAGGTATTTACCATTCTTCCTTATTCTTCTTTGATAGTTTAGCTTCATGGAAAGGAAAGTCAGTGTCCATAATAGCACTTTTTTATCTTGGTCATAGGGGTATAGTATCCAAGAGGAAATCCGCTTGACCACAGGAGGATTATCCTATAACACCCATGTACTAGAGAGTATCTTCCCGAGTGTTGTTCTCGGTGGCACTATAGCAGTTAGGTGGTCGATTGGTTGATCTACAGAGGGCTTCAGGATATCTAGGTGAATCCATATATAGGTGTTTCCTGATGTGCTACCACTCAAAGGGGTACCGACAAGGGTTACAAGGGTGGCTAACAATGTGCGCTTAAGTACCACTTGTATTTCCTATGTGTATGCTTCCCCGACCGCAGATTTATGCATTGAACAACATATCTCTATAGCTTTAAGATGTAAGAATACGTCTCTACCTTGAAAAAAAATAACCCACAATTTACTACCAAGGAAAGTGCTCTGATACCACTTGTGAAGTACCAGATCTATTATAATAGTCGAAAACAAAAATATTGTAGATAATAACAACGGAACAACACAATAGATGAAACCACAACACTATAATGATACTTTATTTATAAGAAACAATGTTCACTTGTCTCTTTGAGGGGGAAACCTCTAGCAAAGCAACACTCTATTATAATAATTCTCAACAAAAAAACTTCTCATGCCCTCGACTCCTGTTTGTACTAAATCTATCTACCAAAAGAACATTCTAGAGGAAGATCTTCTAGAAGTATAAGTTTCTATTAGGTCTTCTTACATTTGACTTATTCTTCCTTACTACTAAGCCTTATTAATATTGGCCTTTATTACATGGAAAATATATTATTCTACTACGTGAGGGGTTAGGGAGGTTAGGTCCCTAACAGAACCACCCCTATAGGTCACATTTTAAGGATCTTGAGGTTTGATGGAGGATGAGTATAGGTCAAGGAAAACACTGCCAATTGATAGTACTTTCAAAACAAATGTTAGACAACCTAAACCAAGAAAACATATGATGAAATAAGCCCCAAGAGAAGAGGGAAATAAACAAGAAGCCTTGTTGTCCCAAAATTGCAGCATATAATAGTGATATATTAGCAACAAGAGAAATATAAGAGCTACAAATTAGACCATCAAAATCAATATATGATATTGGACAAGAAAACATACAATTAGTAAACAATTATCCAATGCTTAAACTGAGATTTTGATGTCAAAAGAGGGTTGTAAAAGAGTGTTATCAACAAATAATTATGACAACCCTATGGCTATATCAAACTTTTGCTACAATAGAAAATTATAACCACTAAAATCAACAAGTAAACCGTCCAAACAATAGCCCTTTATCAATAGATTAATTATCACAACTTAGAAGCAAATTTCAATGGTAGAAAAGTAGAGAAACTATATGAGAAAGGGTGTTTGTTGCAATCCTAATGGTTGTAGCTTAAAGTTTATTACAACAGACTATTCACTTGACCAAAAACGATGCCCTTGATGTAGAGGAGAGTCTAGAGCATGCATAATTCAAATCCAACTTAATCAATTTCAAACCCTCAATTTTCATGTTTATCAATGCAACAATTAACAATCTCCAATGTAAATATTAATGCCTTGTTATTGGGTGAATGGATTCTCCTCCTTGGAAGGAGAACTAACCAAAGACGAGGAAGAGCTTTTTGTTGAGAGTTAAATCCTTATAAAACCCAACAACAATCCTTCCAAATCATCTAGTTTGGAATCCAAGATGAATTAGGGTTTAATGATTCCTCTAGGGGTGTAAACCCTCTTACTTCCTATATAAAACAAACCCTAGCCAAGCCTTGCAACAAGGGTTTAAGACCTCTTACTGCTTGTGGCAAGCCTTGTAGCCTTTCAATAGAAAAGAAAAATAATTTTTGGTAGAGGGTGTAAGCCCTTTTACTCCTCCTAGGGTTTTAAGATATTTTTCTTGAATTTAAACACACAAGATGACAATAAATTGCTTAAATTATTCACCAAATCCAGGAAATAACATGCAAGAAAACCCTTACTACCATGAATCATCCAAAAATTTGTCAAAGAAAACCACCAAGAGAAATCACTAGCCTTTATTGCTCCAATGGATAAGAGTTGCATCCATTATGACAAGAAAAAGAGAGGCCAAAATTCTCCAAGAGGGTTGAAATTGCAGTCCAAGAGTAATATTATCAAGTGATGAGTTATGAGAAAATGAAAATTACTTGTCTAATATTTATATGTAGAAAAACCAAGTCACAGTTTGTCCACATTACAATTAAATCTATAATTTTAGGCTAAACCCAAAATTAGAATGCTTAATTAGCATAGTGATTTGTTCTTTTTTAACCACATATGCTACAAACGACCAAAAATAACAAAATGATGGCATGTGAGCCCATAAATCTCCTCTCCAAGGTGGCACGCGTGAAATTAGGCATCCAAAGTCTAGGACGTCAAGCTATGAAGGTGCCACAACATCCCCAATTCAAGCTATAATGTGTGGCTTCAAGCCCACAACACCACCAAGTCCACGTGACAGGATCTATGGTTAGGCTCCTTGCACAAATGCTTCCTACGACATAGAACCCTAGGTGGGTGTTGCAGGCCCTCCCTTTCCCTTCTTCGTTCTCTTCCCAATTATGGCCCCCCTTTTCTGACTCTCGTCTTTCCCTTTTCGGTCCCCTCTCCCCTGTTTCAGTTTTCTTTGGGTCGACATACTTTGGCAAGTCCTAGGTGGAGCCCGCGTGCCCATCACCTGGGCCAGGACACATGGAGGACTCTGATATGGAGGTTGTGGACTACGAAGCTAGTCTCATAGGGCCTTCTGCCTTCGACTCCCATGACGAGTTTTTGGAAATCCTCCAGGTGCCTTATTCGGCTCTGTTGATGCACAAAAGCGCAACATAGGGTACCTGCTTGCAAATGGTTGCAACGCCTTGTTATTTAATTATATTTAATAATATACTAATAGGTGGGACCCCTTGTGTGACTTGTGTGATAAGACAGAAAGATGACACATATGTTTAAGGTGCTTATGACTTGGTTGCAAGATTATCTCTACAGTTTATTTGCTTTTAAGTCGCTATCGAAATAATTGATCAAACGATGTTATGGGCAATGTGATTAAAGGAGAAATGATGTTGTCTTTATTTAACCCTCACAAGTTTTATAATGTTGCATTTAGTTCAATAAAAGATCTAAAATCCATGTTTCAAGTTGTATGCGATATATGGTGTGGTGATTACCTTGATTTCATGTTACGAGAGTTGTGCGCATTGTTTGAATTGGAAGTTTAAAGGTTGGGACATGGTATCCCAAGCAAGCTTTGATATATGTCACGTTAGAATTTTAAACAAAGGTTGGCGCATTTGTTAAGTTTGAGACTTAGGGAAATGGTGGTGTATCAAGCTTGCAATTAATTGTTAGTGGGTTATGCATTGTATGGCTATCTTGCTCGTACTGGCTATGGTTAAAGGTGTAAGTGTAGATACGACATGCAGTAATTGCACGTCGCTCTAACCTACCTCGAGGCTACCACCCTTGCCATTTCACATTTGGTATTTTGTTGGTTGTTGCTACTCTGCTTTGTTCGGTTGTGGAAGAGGTATTCAGACTTGGTCGATTCCCCTTGGCAATTTTACACCCAAGTATGAGGGTTATTTTTTCTCCATCCATAAAGTTTTCTCTCTCCTCTTTAATTAAGTCAAGAGTTGGGTCTTAAATTTGCTCACTGACTGTGCATTTCCAAAGTTTTATAGGATTTTTTACTGTGTATGGATTATTGATGAAGTTTGGTCTCTGTGACGTTGTATGTAAATTGTTTTCATTAAAAATGATATGGGTATCTTTTACTATCTGTAGTTGCTTCATCTTCATGCTTTACTTGTGGAAAAGGGTATTGTTTAGGAAGTTCTCAGGCCTACCTTACCTCTGGTTTTATTTTTGTGATTCCTCTCTGTCCAACAAGAAAGTTATCACAACTCGTTACCTATGGGTTATTTGGAATCTATGCTTGTCATTTGATTGTATGGATTTCATGGCTATCATACTCGCACCCTTATATCAGCTCTGTAAATGCGAATGTGGAAATTTATGGTGGTACTAAGCTGTTAAAGGTATATTTTGGGCCCAAACCCTCAAACTTGGTTAGCTCGCCCTCACTATTGATAATTGTGTATCAAACCATGTATTCGGAAAATAGAATGGAGGTGGCCAACCCAGAATTTAATAAAGACACTATTCGTGCTCTTTTTGGTCATTGCTTTTTTGTTGGGCGAAGTTAGAAAGAATGTTAAGCCCACTCGTTTGTTTTTAATATGATTTGTCATGAGGAAATATTTGGGTTGATGGCAACATTGCAAAATTATTGTTAAAGGATACAACTTGTTGGGTTTCAGATTCTGTATGCAAAGAGTCCGACTCTATATGAAATATATACACATTAAATGAGTTTTTCAAACCAGAATGAAATGAAATTTGGAAACATGGTTATTTGAGGTTTCAGTTGAAATAGTGTTATACACAAAGTTTCCTTTTGTGGCCACTTCTTGGAACACTGTAGTGACTTGAAAAAAAAAAACATATATACTAGTGTTAATATCGTGGACCACAGTCGGTCCTTTCCTCGACTGTTGGTTGTGATTATTGAAATGTTGTGTCTCCTCGACTTTGTTGTGCACAAGCTGTGTTATTATTGTTGAATTTTCTTAGGTAATAAATTATGAAACGATTACTGTGCAATGTAATTTCTAAGTGCAAATGAACAGCCTTGAAGTGAAAGACCAGTTCTAAATTTTGGGAACAAAGTGTTGAGTTTCAATTTCGAAACAGTAAAGGGATCTAAATTGTAATGTTGGAAATGGAATTGTTTGATACATGATAGAACAATATCCATAGAAGTCCCTTCCATTATATCATTTTTTGGAAAATACACGCCCCTCATTATCAAAATTACATTTTTTTCACTCCTTGTTTTGTTGTGACTCATTTTTAAGGAGAAGTATGTATGGAAATAAAATAAATGATGTGGAAGCTAATTGATTATTGATATTCTGGGATATGTTTAGATACACAGTTGATTGTTTTGTTGATTGCTTGAACAATATTTGTAAATCTTTCTCCCTCCATGATATCACTTTACGCTAAATACAAGCCCTCCATACTCCCAATGACCTGATCAATTCCCTGTTCATGTGGCAAATAATAAATGACATTTTTATGGATGGATTGCATGTGTCTTGTAGTACATAATAGAGCCAACTCTTGATTTATTTAAGTGAAGTTTCATGTTTGGATTATTAAGAATTTTTCATGATTCATTGAATATTTGCTTAAGGATGAGTTTTTTTTTTTTAGCACGGGACAATAGCGAGAAGAGCCCTAATGCCTCACATAGTAAATATGGATTTTGATGATTGACGTTGTTTTATATGTTGAAGACAGTATTTTTTATTTGACAATGTTTTGGAGAGCAACATTCATTTGAGAATTTTTTATTGGATAGCTTGGATATAATGCTTTTTGGGGACATGATTATATTACATTCTGTTGGTATTTATCATTTGAGCATATATATATGAAGCGAGAGTTACAAAGAGATAATTTTGAATTAAATGGTTTGAATATTTGATATGTCAGATAATTATAAAATGAAATAATTGGGAGTCACAAGGGGTCCCACCTATTTAGTTATTATTTAAAGACCCTTATTTATATGTTGTTATTATTTATTTGTCTCAAACTAATTAGTTAAGTTAATTTGACTTAACTAAAGAAAGGTAGGTCAACTACCATAACTTATTGAGAGAGAATAAAAGCTCAATCAAATGAAGAGACATGGAGGAGAATAGAAGGGGAACTACAACACTAAGGTTTGCTCTATAGTTCGTGAGATAGATTCAATTTTCATTCATTCCTGAGTTTATTTGAAATCCTAATCCTCTTGATGACAACAGGGTCTTATTGAAGGTAGCGAGATTCAAAACTGAGTCATACATTTCATCAGCTTGTTTTAAAGGTGTTTGATTTAGCCTTGATAGTCTATGTATTCTTGTTTGTTTATGAATTAATTTTCATGGTTGATAAATAATATCTTGCAGAGTCAAGTGGTAGCATTTTGTGGCAAGCTGATCCAGATCATTAGTTTCAATTTTATTTCACTGTCAGGGTCTTTTTGTATGGTGTCCATCGAAGACTTCTAAATCTGACTTTGGTCCATACCCTCGCATGGGTTTGTAAAAGACAAATACAGTTTTGTATCTCAGAATGAAATAAAATCATATTATTGTTCTGTCTCATACATGTGTTTTCATGACTTGGTTCTTCCTTTCACTTTTGTCTCCATGTTTACTTCATTGTAAAAATATGTATACATTCACCTAACTTTGTTTAAATTTTTATTTTTACATGGTTACAAATATAAATCATAAAATCAACCTTGATCCTCTGTAATTGATACTTGTGGATTGAGTGGAAGTTTTGAGGCTATAAACCCCGGGTAACATTCCCAATTATCTTTTCCTAGCTAGGCAAGATATGGAAATGCTTGAGTAAGGTTCTTTATACATTTTCCTCAACATTTATTTGGCGATCATACAGGGGAATTTAAAAAAAAAAAATCATTATCCATGTTTCCTTGGTTTCTTGTATTTTAATATTTTGTATTTTTTGTATTTACTTTTTATATGTTTTTCTACTTATAAGCTTTTTTTTTTCATTTTTCCATGAATCTATCGAATCCTATCTTGCATGATCATGTATAAATCTAATTTGAGCTCATTGTCAATTGTTAGTTGTCCTCTTTTTGAGGGTAACTTATGGGAATATTCTCAGAACCATATTGATGATTTCCTTAGCTTCTATCAATCTATTGGGGTTTATGATATACATACTTATGCAGATCTCTTTCCACTTTCCCTCCATGGTAAAGCAGGAGACTGGTATAGACGTATAGTATCCATTCAAATATTCATGGGGGAATCATTTTTTGTAAAGTTCCTTATCTACTTTCCTCCTCCGCCTATCTTTCGTCACTTTGGATTTCTAGCTTAAACTATCCCTGATCCTCCTCAATGTGACTTCTGCTATGGTCCTCATGAACAATTAACCCATGGATTGATCTTAAAGGATAAAAATGAATATCACACAAATCCCTCTCTCTTCATGACGAGTCTGCAGGAGGACAATCATGCATCTTGTAGTGCTATATTCATAGAGGATTGTAAGGATTATTGTCCTGATATGCCTACTAATCCTACTTCTGACAATGTTTTATTTGATGTCTTACCTTTTAATCATGACCTTTTCGAAATATATCCTACTCAAGATCAACTTGTGTTTAATGAAGTAATATTCATGGATGAATCCAACAGGGAGAATTTTCTTGATTTGAATAGTACTATCCCTCATATTTCTCATGACCATGTTGAAGATGATGAAAGAGGGGACTTAAGGGGCCATATAGATTCATCTGTTGACTCTCTTTCTGAAAATTCCCATAAGGATAATCAAGATTTTACATTGCAGAATTCCTTCACAAACCCATTGTTTCAATTCAAAGAGGTTGAGGAATTTAATGACGATATACATATCTCCCTTGCATGCATGATTTATTTTGATGATGATAAATTTAAAGGGATTCTTATGCATTTGAATCCTTTATTTTCTCCTTCGGTGCATGGTAGTTCTTTTCCTGATCAAGAGATCGTAAATGATAACCTTATAATGCTTAAAGAGCCCATTAATTCCATCCTCTTCATCAAAAATTCTAATCATCATTCTAATATTATTGATCATGCTCATGTTTCCAATATCAACCCGAAATCTTGTCTTGTTGGTTGGCAGGTCCTGCAAGATGGTAATCACTTTTTTTGGGATCTTAATAGGCCCACTACCCTTGACACACGCATTTGTTGGTTGGCAGGGTGATAGACACTCTTTATGCATCATCTTTCAATTCATTAATCATCCATCCAAAATAGACGATGCATTTCTCTATGCAAAATGCCATCCTAACCGACTCCAAGGATGTTTTCTCTGTCCTTTGTACATAAATAATAAATTGGGTTTTTAGTTTATTTAGTTTTGTCTTTCGCTTTTTTTGTTCTATTTAGATTGCATGATATTTTGTCAAGATAAAGTATGGATCAATTTTTCCATGACAGTGTCCTTCTGTAAGTATTGTTGATCAATAAACAATAAAGATATACACAATTGTCATGATTCCCTCCTTTTAGACATCACTGGAATTGCTTTTTGCTTTCAACACTGTTGTAGGATAATTGATTTTGTCTTCTTCCCTATTTCTGTTATCCCTTTCTTCCCTCCATTATGAGATTCAAAAGAGCATATCAAAAAAAATTCTCCTTGAAGCTTTAACAAGCATTATATGTTACATATTCATTGAATGTTATGCATACAGGAACAAACCCCCTCATACGTACCACTTTTCATGAGTTATTCCCAAAATCTCGTCTCATTATTTCCCTCAAAAAATCTTTTTCCCCTTGTTGCATAATCATTCTAGTCAATAATTCTTCAATCTATGTTCACTGATTTGCGAAACTGAGCATTATGAGTTCTAAATCTCTTGGAAACAGATTTCCCTATGGAGTCGCCAATTTGTTGATGCCCAAAAGTGCAACATAGGGTACCTTCTTGCAAATGGTTGCAACGCCTTATTATTTAATTATATTTAATAATATACTAATAGGTGGGACCCCTTGTGTGACTTGTGTGATATGATGAAAAGACGACACATATGTTTTATGTGCTTATAACGTGGTTGCGAGATGAGCTCTACAATTTATTTCCTTTTAAGTCGCTATCGAAATAATTGATCAAATGATGTTTTGGGCGATGTGATTAAAAGAGAAATGATGTTGTCTTTATATAACCCTCACAAGTGTTATAATGTTGCATTTAGTTTGATAAAAGATCTAAACTCCATGTTTCAAGTTGTATGCGATATATGGTGTGGTGATTACCTTGATTTCATGTTACGAGAGTTGTGCACATTATTTGAATTGGAAGTTTAAAGGTTGGGACATGGTATCCGTAGCAAGCTTTGATATATGTCACATTGGATTTTTAAACAAAGGTTGGCACATTTGTTAAGTTTGAGACTTAGGGAAATGGTGGTGTATTAAGCTTTCAATTAATTGTTAGTGGGTTATGCGTTGTATGGCTAGCTTTCTCGTACTGGCTATGGTTAAAGGTGTAAGTGTAGATACGACGTGCAGTAATTGCATGTCGTTGTAACCTACCTCGAGGTCGCCACCCTTGCCATTTCACATTTTGTCTTTTGTTGGTTGTTGTTTCTCCACTTTGTTCAATCGTGGAAGAGGTAATCAGACTTGGTCGATTCCCCTTGGCAATTTTACACCCAGGTATGAGGGTTCTTTCTACTCCATCCATGAACTTTTCGCTCTGCTCTTTAATTATGTCAAGAGTTGGCTCTTAAATTTTCTCACTGACTGTGCATTTCCAAAGTTTGATGGGATTTTCGACTGTGTATGGATTATTGGTGAAGTTTGGTCTCTGTGACGTTGTATGTAAATTGTTCGCATTAAAAATGATATGGGTATCTCTTACTGTCTGTAGTTGCTTCATGCTTTACTTGTGGAAAAGGGTATTGTTTGGGAAGTTCTCGGGCCTACCTTGCCTCTGGTTTTCTTTTTGTGATTCCTCTTTGTCCAACAAGAACGTTATCATTGCTCGTTACCTGTGGGTTATTTGGAATCTATGCATGTCATTTGATTGTATGGATTTCATGGCTATCATACTCGCGCCCTTGTATCAGCTCTGTAAATGTGAATGTGGAAATTTATGGTGGTACTAAGTTGTTAAAGGTGTCTTTTGGGCCAAAACCATCAAACTTGGTTATCTCGCCCTCACTATTGATAATTTTATATCAAACCATGTATTCTGAAAATAGAATGGAGGTGGCCAACCCAGAATTTAATAAAGACACTATTTGTGCTCTTTTTGGTCATGGTTTTTTTGTTGTGCGAAGTTAGAAAGAATGTTAAGCCCACTCGTTTGTTTTTAATATAGTTTGTCATGAGGAAATATTTGGGTTGATGGCAGCATTGTAAAATCATTGTTAAAGGATACAGCTTGCTGGGTGTTTGATTCTGTATGGAAAGAGTTCGATTGTATATGAAATATATACACATTAAATGATTTTTGCAAACCAGAATGAAAGGAAATTTGGAAACATGGTTATTTGAGGTTTCAGTTGAAATAATGTTATACACAAAGATTCCTTTTTGTGGCCACTTCTTGGAACCCTCTAGTGACTTACAAAAAAACATATATATTGGTGTTAATATCGTGGACCACAGTCGGTCCTTTCCTTGACTATTGGTTCTAATTATTGAAATGTTGTGTCTCCTCAACTCTGTTGTGCGCAAGCTGTGTTATTATTGTTGAATGTTCTTGGGCAATAAATTATGAAACGATTACTGTGCAATGTAATTTCTAAGTGCAAATGAGCAACCTTCAAGTGAAAGATCAATTCTGAATTTTGGGAACAGAGTGTTGAGTTTCAATTTCGAAACAATAAAGGGATCTAAATTGCGATGTTGGAAATGACATCATTTAATATATGATAGAACATTATCCATAGAAGTCCCTTCCATTATATCATTTTATGCAAAATACATGCCCCTCATTATCCCAATTACATTTTTTTCACTCCATGTTCTGTTGTGACTCATTTTTAAGGAGAAGTATGTATGGAAATAAAAGAAATGATGTGGAAGTTAATTGATGATTGGTATTCTGGGATATGTTTAGATACACAGTTGATTGTTTTTGTTGATTGCTTGAACAATATTGGTAAATCTTTCCCCCTCTATGATATCACTTTACGCTAAATACAAGCCCTCCATACTCCCAATGACCCTATCACTTCCATGTTCGTGTGGCAATTAATAAATGACATTTTTATGGATGGATTGCATGTGTCTTGTAGTAAATAATAGAGCCAACTCTTGATTTATTTAAGTGCAGTTTCATGTATGGATTATTAAGAATTTTTCATGATTCATTGAATATTTTCTTCAGGATGAGTTTTTTTTGTCTTCAGTAGGAGACAACAACGAAAAGAGACCTAATGCCTCACATAATAAATATGGATTTTGATGATTGAGGCTATTTTATATGTTGAAGACAATATTTTTTATTTGACACTGTTTTTTACAACAACATTCATTTGAGCATTTTTTATTGGACAGCTTGGATATAATTCTTTTTGGGGACATGATTATATTACATTATGTTGGTATTTATCATTTGAGCATATATATATGAAGCGAGAGTTACAAAGAGATAWTTTTGAATTAAATGRTTTGAAYATTTKWTATRTCARATAATTATAAAAKGAAATAATTGGGAGTCACAAGGGGTCCCACCTATTTAGTTATTATTTAAAGACCCTTATTTATATGTTATTATTATTTATTTGTTCAAACTGATTRGTTAAGTTAATTTGACTTAACCAAAGAAAGGTRGTTCAACTACCATAACTTATTGAGAGAGAATAAAAACTCAATCAAATGAAGAGACGGGGAGGAGAATAGAAGGGGAACTACAACACTAAGGTTTGCTCTCTAGTTAGTGAGATAGCTTAAGTTTTCATTCATTTATGAGTTTACTTGAAAGCCTAATCCTCTTCATGACAACATGGTCTTATTGAAGGCAACATGATTCAAAACTAAATCATACATTTCAGCCACTTGTTTTAAAGGTGTTTGATTTATCCTTGATAGTTTGTGTATTCTTGTTTGTTTATGAATTAATTTTCATGGCTGATAAAAAATATCTTGCAGAGCCAAGTGACAGCATTTTGTGGCAAGCTGATCTAGATCATTAATTTGATTTTTATTTCACTATCAAAGTCTTTTTTCATGGTTCCCATCATAGACTTCTAAATTTGACTTTGGTCCATACCCTTGTAGGGGTTTGTAAAAGAGAAATATAGTTTTGTATCTCATAATGAAATAAAATTAGATTATTGTTATGTCTCATACATGTGTTTTCATGACTTGGTTCTTCCTTTCGCTTTTGTCTCCATGTTTACTTCAATGTAAAAATCTGTATACATTCACCTAGCTTTGTTTAAATTTTTATTTTTACATTGTTACAAATATAAATCATAAAATCAACCTTGATTCTCTGTAATTGATACTTGTGGATTGAGTTAAATTTTTGAGGCTATAAACCCCGGGTGACATTCCCAACTATCTTTTCCTAGCTAGGCAAGATATGAAAATGCTTGAGTAAGGTTCTTCATACCTTTTCCTCAACAAGCTCCCTGCACGATTTCGCATTCACTGCAAGTCAATGGAAGCCCAGTTCTTGAGCATGCCAGCTCTGGTCCTTTTAATGTTGTCCCATCAGATTCTCAACCTTCTTCTCCATACACGCCATCAAAGAATTCTCTTGACCTTTTTTCGTCTTCACCCAAGGAAAATGGCTATCTTCCTGTTGATTCACATAAGGATGGAAAGAAAGAGTTAACTATCAAAGAAGACCATCCCCTGCATCGAATCCAGACTATTTCGTCCCAAAAAAACCAGCAAGGTGTATCAAGGAACAGAGGGGTTCTGTGAGGATGGTAGTCGGAGACAACATTCCATTAAGCGAAGTCCCTCAACTAATAGGAAAAACTCTGGTTGGAAGAAACAATGGTAAATATCTAGGAGAAAAAGCCCTCACGGGTTGCATGAATAACCTGTTGAAACCCTTGATTGGATATTTCTCGAAAGTTCATCTCCTGTCCAGAAACTAGATTTCCTTCATTTTCTTTTCGGCAAATGATTGTGAGGAGATACAAAAGCGAAATTGGGCCTGGGGCCTGTCTGGTCTTACCCTTAAACCATGGTCAGTGGATTTTGACCCCCTTAAGGAATCCATGGTGGTTATGAAGGTGTCGGTGATTTTACCCAGCTTGCCTTTGAATTTCTGGTCTAGGGAAGCATTGGAGGCTATTGGTAACAAACTGGGTTCTTTCATCAAGTTTGTACCTAATTGGGATTCAAAAAAAGACTGCAGGTGAGCCTGGATCATGATTCAAGTTGATGTAAGAGAAGGTTCAATGGGTAGTATCGATCCAGTCTATGTTTGAATTACTTGGCACCAGAAGGTAGACTACTAGAGACTACCCTTCAGGTGCTATGGATGCCATGAAATCAATCACATCCACTCTTAGTGCACCAGACTTATCACTTTAGCAACCTCTTGCTAGACAATGACAATCCAAATCCAAAATTAAAAAGTGGAACGTGGTTGAGGTCTTCTCGGTCGAAGGAAAAAATGAAGAAATTCCTTTGGATAATGACAAAGTGGTCCTCTCTAGCCGAGCTTTGGGTGATGTGGTTAAAAAATCTTATGATTCATGTATGGTTTTCCATCCCTTTCTCTACCAAGTTATCTTCTTAATGGTACGGGGATGAATTTTCCTCTATCCTCTATCCCCTCTCCCTCTAATTCCCCCCTACCCCCAAGTCCTCCTCCTTTCTTGAAGTTCCTCCTTCAAATGTTCCTTCCCCATTTTCTTTCACCGTCCCATCAGTTTTGGAAAAGGAACCTTTGGGAGAGCCTTCCCCCTCCCCCTAGCTCAAGGAAAAACCCTTGCCCATTCCCACTCCTCCCTCCCCTCCCAAGGTTTCCTCCTTGCCCTATTCTAAGGCTTCCCTCCCCGAAAATCCCCTTCCCCCTTCCCCATAAGTCTCCATTTCTCTCACAGTCAATAGATATTCCTTGATATCCAAAGCCCAAGAGACCAACCCTTCTTTTGGAGGTTTTTCCCTCGACCCTCCTCCCCATGCTCAAGCTAGCAAGAAATCCCATCTCTCGAAAGAAAAAGAAAGAGCCGCTGTGGAAATTCGTAAAGAAACCCAAGAGACCATCACAAGGGCCCCTAGAGCAAGGAAATCCCTTTCATCGAGGGAAAAATGATCTTCCTTTCCTTCAACGTGAGAGGGGTTGGGGGTGCCCCAAAGAAGCTATACCTCAAAAGAATGATCCTAAGCCTAAATCCAGACATAATCATGATCGAAGAGACAATGTGTTCCGATGACAAAGCTAGAGAATTTTTCAGTCCTTGGCTTAGGAATTGGTCTTTCAACATAATTGACACTGCTGGATCATTGGGAGGTTTTCTCTTTGGATGGAGCCCTAATTTTCAAGCCTTGTCCTCCTCTGTCGTCCTCTCTACAATTTCAGTCAAATTAAAACATAAGAACAATGATTTAGCCTTCTCAATGATCAATATTTATGGTCCCTACTTTGATAGGACCTCCTTCAGGGAGGACTTGATTTCTACATGCGTATTTCGTGACCCTCTACTAGTGGCGGGGGGATATGAATTTCACCCTTTCCCTACTGGACATTTGGGGAGTGCACCCAAGGGCAGACAAACAAAGTGGTTTTTTCCTATTTCTTTTAGAAAATTCTAGACTAGTGGATATTGAACCTATGAAGCTCTCTCCCACTTGGAGAAATTTCAAAACTGGGGATGAGGAGGTTGCAAAAAGATTGGATCACTTCTTAGTTTATGAAGATCTCCTAAATCTAGGCTCAAATTTTAGAACAGGGGTAGAGGTGGGAGGAATTTTGAACCACCACCCAATTTCCTTACATTGGTCTTCAGGCTTTGAGTCCCCTCCTTTCCCTCTTAAATTTTCCTAGTCTTGGCTGACGGAAGAAGATTTCAAGAATCTGGTTCTCTCTACTTGGTTCAAGCTATCCCCTCTGAATCGTGTTTCTCTCATGACGCAATTTGCATCTAATCTTAAGATTTTGAAAAGCACCATTAAAAAATGGATCCCTCTCTGGAATTCCAAGAGGCGTCGATTCATTTGGGACACTGAAGAAAGTCTCATTGAGGCCCTTAGGAATCTAGAGGACAACCCCCTCTCTAGTGAAAAGTTAATTGAACTAAGAGAATTGGAGGACAAACGAGCAGTGTGGCTAAAGACAGAAGAACAAGAATGGCACACTAAGAGCATGGCTCTCTGGATAAAAGCATGAGACAATAACATTGAGTTTTTTCAACAGTTTGCGAACTATCAAAGAAACCTCAACACAATATGGGAAATGAAAGATGAAGAAGGAAATGTGGTTGTGTCCTTTGAGGACAAGTCACATTTTGGTGTAAACTTCTTCAATAATATTTTCTCAGCCCCCCTTGGTTGCCCCATATAAGAAATTATGGACATAGTAGGTAAATTTCCCACTGTGTTTTATGAAGATATGAATTCATCCCTGGAGGAAGAGGTAATCAGAACAGAGAGAGGCGTTGTTTTCCATGAAAAATGGAAAAATCCCAGGCCCAAATGGTGTTACGATGGAATTCTATAAGGCATTCTATGACCACCTGAAAAACGATCTTCTATTGGTGGTAAGAGAATATCAAAAGGAAGGAATAATTCACAGACCTCTAATTGCCACGTTCCTGTGCCTTATCCCTAATTATTTTTTTCCTTCCTCCTTTTAGGATTATAGACTGATTTCATGCTGTAATGTTATCTATAAATTAATTTCTAAGATTATCTCTAGAAGACTGAGACCGATTTTTAGTGCTTTCATAGGAGAAGAACAATTTGGTTTTCTACACAATAGACAAATCCATGACGCAGTTGCCATCGCTCAAGAAGTACTCCACTCTGTCAAAAAAAAAAATCTCAAGGCATCCATCCTTAAATTGGATCTCTCCAAAGCTTATGACCGAGTAAACTGGACTTTTTTGCATCTGTTCCTTATCCAAATGGGCATGAGCTTGATAGTCATCAATTGGATAATGGGGTGCATTCAAAGCACCTCATTTTCCATCCTTATCAATAGAGCTCCATCCCATTTCTTCAAAGCACTTAGAGGACTCCATCAGGGATGTCCCCTTTCTCCCTTTATGTTCTTGATTGTCGCAAAAGCACTAAGAAAACTGATAAAGGAGGCCAAGTCCAATGGCATCCTGGAAGGAATTGATGTTAAGAACCAAATATCAATATAGCATGGAAAAACCTCAGAAAAAGTACTCAACGCCTTGAAAAATAGATAATTTCAGATAATAATCCTCTTTGAGGGGGCAACCTCCTTTTACCCCACTTAAATGTTCAAGTACAAGATGATTCAAAATGAAAATGTCTCCTTGGTATATATAGGAGACTAGGCAGTATAGTTACAACTAATGGCCTAAAGCTGACATAAATAAAATAACATTACTAATATAATAAATTAAGGGGTAATGAGTCAATATTAGGGCTTAACATGCCCCTCCCCTTGAGACAAGTGTTGTCCGCAACACTTGAGTAACTCTGGATGCTTCTGTATAAAAGACTCATCTTCCCAACTGGAATCTTTAGCCAGTAGTTCCCTCCATTTAATGAGATACTCTGAAATGGATCTATTCCTCAACTGGCGAATTGTTGTGTCAGTGATGGCTTCAGGCTCCAATATGATTTTTCCTTCCTCGTCAAGTTCTGGCAATATAGTTTGAACTAGGATCTTGTCGGCTATAACCTTCTTTAAGCATGAAACATGGAAAACTGGATGTACTCGTGAAGATGCAGGCAACTCCAATTTGTATGCCATAGTACCAATATTTTGCAACACCTTATAAGGGCCATAGTACTTTGGTGATAATTTATTATCCTTC